>JANHFK010000002.1:371517-388779 GCA_036250565.1 Sibynophis collaris
AGGATGCAAAAGGGGGACAAAATGAAAACTGAATGGCAAAAATTAAAACAATTTTTATTTATTTTAAATAATTAAATTGAATTGATAAATTGTCCTGCAGCGAGTTGTTCCGCAGCAAGTTGTCCCACGACAAGTTGGCCGTGGTGAGTTGGCTGTAGCAAGTTGTCTCATTTCGATTTTCTAATGTCACTGAAAAGCATCAGAAGAAATTATCAGCTCAATTGGCATTCTGTCTTTCTTTGAAGAAGAGAGGAATCACATACCTTGGGACAATCTAATCATGTTTTCGATCAAAGTCCCAGTCCTTATTTTGATGATGATATTAGCTGAACTTACTTTCCTAACCACACCAATGCCAGGTCTATAACAATTTGGCACGACCAACTTGCCGCAGCCAACTCGCTGCAGGACAACTCGCTGTGGCCATCTTGCCACAGGACAACTCACTGTAGGACACGAGTTACACTAATATCAAAGAAATGGTGGAATAGAATCATTAAAGAAAGGATGCAACAGGAGGGACAGAATGAAATGTGAATTGCAAAAATTACAATATTTTATATTTATTTTAAATAATGAAATAGAATTGTTAAATTGTCCCGCAACAAGTTGTCTGGTGGTGAATTGGCTTGGCGAGTTGTCCTGCACCAAGTTGCTCATGATGAGTTGGCCATAGCAAGTTTGGCGCAGCGAGTTGGCTGTGGCAAGTTGTCCCATTCCCCCAATACTACATCAAGCAATGCATCTGTTGTTCAAGCCATTAAACCTTACTGTAACCAAAAATCTTTTTTGGCACAATGTGGTTAAGCTAATTAAATCTGTAGAACATATGATCCACTAAGACTACCATGTTAATGACTCTGACAGTGTATAATTGTCAGAGTCATTAACTAAAATACACTCAGTTTAGTTACACTTTGTGTAAACTTCTATAGAATCATAGTGGGAAAATGCTTTAATGTATAGGCTGAGATCCTCCATGATATTCACTGCATCTATCTTCTTTGCTATTCCTCTTTGATGAAGTCAAAAAACTATTTATTAAATTCATTTGCCACCCATCTCACCATGCTCATCTCACTCCACTGGGTGGCAGAGTAGCTGTGCTCATATATGAATAACAAGAGTTGGAAGGGACCTTGGAGGTCTTTTAATCCAACCCCCTTTCAGGCAGAAAACCCTATACCATTGATGGCGAACCTTTTTGGCACTGAATGCCCAAACTGGAATGCGCATGTGTACCTGTGTGCGCCAGAGCTCCAGAAACCTGAAGACCAGCTGGTCGGCACGCCGGTCACTTGGTTTTCGGGTTTCTGGCACACCGCATGCACACACGGGCCACCTGGTCTTCCGGTTTCTAATATGCATGCGCTAGAAAGCGGAAGAGCAGCTGGCGACAGCAGACGTGCCCATACAGAGGGCTCTGCGTGCCACCTCTGGCACCCATGCCATAAATTCACCATCACGGTCCTATACCATTTCAGACCAATCTCTTCTTAAAAACCTCCAGTGATGGAGCACCACAATTTCTGGAGGCAAATCGTTCCACTGATTAATTAACTCCTTAGAACTAGGTTGCTTCTCTCCTTGATTAGTTTTCATACATTCGTTTCCATCCATTGCTTCTTGTCTTGCCCTCAGATGTTTTCGAGAATAGGTTGACCCCCTCTTCTTTGTGGCAGCCCCTCAGATATTGGAACACCGCTATCATGTCACCCTAGTCCTTCTTTTCATTAAAATAGATATACCAAATTCCAACAACTGTTCTTCTATGTTTTAGCCTCCAGTCCTTTATCATCATTGTTGCTCTTCTCTGCACTCTTTCTAGACTCTCAACATCTTTTTTTTATCATGGCAAAAAAACTGGATGCAGCGTTCCAAGTGTGGCCTTTCCAAGGCATTACAAAGTGGTATTAACACTTCAGATGATCATGAGTGCAAAGTGTTTTATATTTAAACTCTTGAATTTTTTTTTTAAAAATCCCTTTAAAAATGTACTTATTTTTTAGAAAGATAGTGGAGAAAGTCAACACACAACTAATTTTTCAAAGCACCCAGTTATTATGAACACCATGGTAGATATTAGGAGATAATGGGTCGCTTCCAGATTGAGTTATCTTTAGAACAAACTGAAGGAAGTGAAAAAATTGTGACTAAATTTAGTCCCCTTGATTTTAGTTGGTCCTCTGGAAATACTAAATTTAGAACTGAACCATTTAGGCTGCATTTCCTCATACGTCTGCATAAAATAATACCACATTAATATTTTCATTTATACTTTATCTTTGATTTGCATAAGAAACAAAATCTGAATCAAAGGCTTTGTTTATTCACAAATAGCAGAGTAAAAATATTAATAGATGTGCTAAATGGATATCCTTTTGTCGTAAAGTATAAGTACACAAGTGTGAGTTAATGAAGGAACTTTTCTCGTCACTACAGATAGTTCTCACTTACTGATCAAATTAGGACTGGCAATGTCATTAAGCATTGCGGTCACTAAGGGAAAAAGCACATGATCACAGTGACCTTACAATGCCACTTCCGCTTCCATTGTTAAGTGAACCACTATGGCCATTAAGCGAAACAACATGTGACTTGTGACTTCACTTCTATTTTCTCCATTAATTCTGCTTAATGGAAGCCAGTTGTGAAAATTGCAAAATGGTGATCATGTGACTGAGGGAAACTGTGACGCTTGTAAATGCAACAATTGGTCCAAAGCTATTTTCTTTCCAAGTGTCATATCCTCCTACAGTCACTCAAAGACAGTTGGTAAGCGAGGACTACCTGTACACTCTTACAGATTATCATAGGTGGATTATCATTTGCACGGTATTATCCCAAAATTGCACACACAAAAGGCCCTTCCTTGGAATAATAGAATCTGGTTTAAAATTGCATAATTCCGTTTAGAAAGCAAAGGGAATATCCATATGTTATCCCATGCATGTGAAATCACATTTCATCTCTCAGAGATTTTATTTTAGCAACCATGAAGAACTACAAGCTCTTCCGTACCAAACCATGTTACCATAGGCAAATCCTTGGCAGAAGCTAAAACTTTTCAACCATGGAATGGAAAGCAAAGGTTTTTTCCTACTTAAGTAACATTGTCCAAGGCTCTGGAGATATTTTTGCACATCTTGCCTGTTAAAGAGTTTAGGTAGGTTTATGCACAAATTTTATTAGGCATTTGTGAAGGCAATTCCACTGCAAGCAAAGCCAGCTGCTCAAATAAACCAAATAATTTTCAGGCATGGATGTTTTGCTTGACTCCAAAAATGAACCCTCTAATTAACTTGACACCCCAAACAATTGAGCCCTGCTTATGTTGAACAGAAAGTTAAAGATGTTAAGCAATTTTGCCAGGTTTCTTTGTTTATTTCTTTTTTTTTTAATCTTAAAAGATTTAACCTCTGGTCTAACAAGAAATAATAACCACAGAAGTGGAATGAGAGGGGTAGCCCAGATCTTTTTTTATAAAAGACCAACAGATACAGACACAGAACTTTTCAAAAAGAAATTCCCAGGACACAGAGACAAAGAGAGGGGTCTTGTCAAGGTTCCCCTCCTGTATTGCCAGTACAACACACCCAGACATTGCTGAACCTTAACCACCCATTAAACTTATCAAATACGATCTCTTTATAACATCCCAGTAACATCTCAACCCAAAGGAGTGTTATAAAGAGGCTGGACAGGGAGTGTACCACAATGAGAAACCCAATACAAGAAAACTCACAGAAATAAATCATTTGCACACATTTAAACCAGACATAGAATGCATGCACACTTCTAGAAGAAGAGAGATTACAGCTGCTCTGTCTACAAACATCATTGTTTGGGTTAAAGTCTTGACCCAGACACCGAAGCACAGGAAGAAAAAAAAGTTGGAAAGGGTGGGAAAATGAATGGCTAAAGGAAAGTGGAAGAAGGCAAGGAGTAAGTAAGTTGGGGAACCAAATGATAGTTCAAGTTTGTTGAAAATATTGGGATTTGGCTGTTCCTACATCCTACCCTATGGATTCCCTGGTTGGTCCTCCAACAGCTACCCAGAAATCAGCTCAAATCCATCAAACTGCATTAAAGTGCAAGGATGAAAAACGCCATGCAAGCATGCAGAAAGGAAGGCTTTCTTACATGGAGCTGCAAAGCATCTTGGCAGTGCTGGAAGGGTTACAGAAGATATGACAGGATGGATGGGTGGAACTGGAAGGTCTCCGCTGCATTAGGAGGTGATCATGAAGTATGGCAGCTCTCCTATTAAGAAAACGTCTTGCAGTCCAGGACTCACTGGGGGCTGTCTTTTGAAGTTCTAACTTGGAACAAGGCAGTGATAGCAAAGAGTAGTTTTGCTCCAAAGTGGCCAAGAACATAGAAAGACCCCTGAGGTCTTTCATATTCCAAGACTTGCCCAAGTGGTCCAAAGAAATCTGCTAGGCAGTCTAAACTGCACTTGTACAATCCATTGGTTGTGTAAAATCACACAAGCTCTAGAATTTAGGTATCCTGGATATGTAGCACTCCTGGTATCTTACCATGAATTCCTACTAAACATCCTCCTTCAAGCATGCTCTGTTTGATCTCTGAATTTCAATGAAAGATGCAGTCTGTTGTTTGATCACTGAAGGGAAATGGTTGCAACTAATTCTTCTATGTTCCTGAAAGCTAACAACCTCTTGGTTCTGCAAAACTCAGAACAAAACAACTTGGCTTCCCAATTATACTTCTGCAGCTTGGTAAAGTAAGACCGAAATCAACTGTCTCTTTAACATGTAGAATCCAGATTATTTTGGCCTTACTTTTGCTCAAGGTGGCAAATTATTATGTTCTTGATTTACTGGTAATTGTAGCAAATGTGGGGGCATACTTTGCCTAGTTTCCTGGCTTATTCTGAGTTTAGGTATCTTCCTTTTTTAAATCTGGACCCTTAGGGCTCTAGAATGCATGTTACATGGGAAAAGAGGATGGGTGTATATCTGGGTACGTACATGCATGCACTGGGGTGGGGCTGGGGAGCAGGTAAGCTGTAAAGCAAACAATTCTGCAATTTTCAGAGGCAAAAGAGATGGAAAACAATGCAACCCAAATCAGCAGTTTGATGTAAGGATGTTGTGGGGGCAACATGGACCATAGATCCCATCTCTCTAGGCAAAACAAACCAGCTTATCATGAGGTATAAAGTCAGCATAGCTGGGGCTTCTTCAAAGCCTACAATCCTGCTCATGAACTTCCAGATGATTTCTAAAGGAATAGAATACTGGGCTTGATAGCTTTTTTTGGTCTGACCCAACAGGATTTACTTAATCTAATCACTTCTAGAGGGAACTCAAAGAATGATGGTTTCACCCAGTGCTTGGAATGTTAAGATGATAAGGTTCATCAGGCAGTAGATCTCCCTATTTGTCCAAGCCAGGCTAGATCACAGCAAAACATACAACACAACTGCCATTAAATGAAGCTGATTTCTGATTAGTCTGTCAGAGAAATAACCTAATAAATCCAAGATCAAGAAACAAATTGCACAACTATCTAAGGACCCTGGAACAAGGTTTTCAGGAAATGTAGTCTGAACCATTCAGAAGTGATCCAACTTCTTTTTTATGGAAGTTTAAAAAAAACATGCAAAGATACAAAGACGGACAGACGGACAGAGCAGTGGGGAAGAAAACTCACCTTGAGGTCTCTGTGGACGACCCCCATTTGGTGGCAATGGAGAACAGCCTCCAGGATCTGCTGGATGCAATGACTGCATGCAAACACCAGGGGCCGTGTTAGTTCACAGTGAGTGGTAACAACCACACAGGCTGGTGGGTGGTGGGGTGGGTGGAGGGAATAATGCAGGAAAAACAAGGAAAGGGAAAACGGAAGAGGAAAAAAAGGAAGAGGAGGAAAGGAGGGCATGGGAAATAAAGGAATCTGATTTCCTCTCTGCAAGATGAGAAACCCAAGTTACAGATACACACTGTGTGAAAGTGAAAGTGCAGCTAAAGAAGAAGGGGGGGGGGGTGTTGCCTCCCCCGAGAGAGGGAAAGGACCAAGAACCAAGAGGGACTGAAACCCTACCAGCCAAGAGACAAGGATGTCTGATACTGCACTCAAGAAAGGCAGAAGAACAGAGTCACTAATGAGGTCATAGGAGAATGACAGCAATCCCATATTCTACCTTGATCTGGACGTAAAGTTCCCATGAACAACAAATCAAGCAAATCGGCACCTTTCAGGCACCCCAAAGTCCAAGTGCACTAACGTCTGTCCTGAACCCTCTGTGTGCAGCAGCTGTCGTCAGTCTCCTTCACATACCTTCACTGCAAAGTTGGGATGGATCACCATAGAAAATTAACACGGAGGCCTCCTACTGGCAGGGATGTTATAATGCTCAAAACTAAGAGATGATTCTTCACAGTGGTCCTCTCAGATCTTTAAGGTCAACTTGGCAACCAATTGCTTGTGGTCTAGTATCTTTTATCCTGAGGGAGATACTGGAACTGCTTGGATTCAGGAGACTGTATAGATAGTCCTCGACTTACAACAGTTCATTGAGCGACCGTACAAAATTACAACAGCATTGAAAAAAGTGACTTATGACCATTGTAACATCCCCATGGTCACTGTGATTTACATTTGGATGCCTGACAACTGACTCACATTTATGACA
The DNA here is from genome assembly GCA_036250565.1 of Sibynophis collaris. Taxonomy (NCBI): domain Eukaryota; kingdom Metazoa; phylum Chordata; class Lepidosauria; order Squamata; family Sibynophiidae; genus Sibynophis; species Sibynophis collaris. The sequence goes on from JANHFK010000002.1 coordinate 378,179, forward strand.
GTCGCAGCATCCTGAGATCCCCTTTTGCAACCTTTTGGCAAGCAAAGTCAATGGGGAAGCCAGATTCACTTCACAACCATGTTGTCAATTTAACAACTGCAGGGATTCACTAAACAAATGTGGCAAGAAAAGTCGTAAAATGGGATAATACTCGCTTAACAAATTTCTCACTTAACATAATTTTTGGGCTCAGTTGTGGTTGTAAGTTGAGGACTACCTGTACTAGGTTTATTCCTGGGCTGGGTGAGATACTTTAGATTTGCTATTCACCACTAACCCTTACAATCCCTTCTATATAGTTCCAGGAGACATTTTCAGAAGAATATCAGTCCATTTTGGAAAACTGGGTGTTCTGATAGGCACAAAACAAATCCATTTCTTCTGCCACTGAGCCATCACTGTCAGTAGATTATATCCAAATAGCATTTGGAAATGAGATCAGACAACTGCAGAAGACTTTGCTTAAGGATAATGAAATTTTCAGTTGTCCAAGTCCAATCTGCCCAGCCTACAATTTCCCAAAAATATACTGATGACATTGCGTGAAAATCAACCCACAACTGTGGCAACTTTCTAAATATTCTCTATCAATATTCCTTGTATTAAGTATATTAAGCTTCCAGAGGGTTTAATGCACCAATGTTTGTTCTTGAAATAATTACACCCCTAAGATTAACAATTAAACAAGTAATTTTTGACTCTATCCCTTTTGGTGATGTTACTGGATGACTGCTAGGCTCATGTGAAAATGTAAAGGAAAATAAAGTATTCCCCTTGCCAAAGGGGATATATACCTGCTCAGACTATAAAAGGAAGTTTCCAGCGAGACTGAAGGAATCTCTCAACTATTTCCAGTCATCTCATACGTGATAGGACAATAACACTATCTTTCGTAACAGGGAAAAGATTTTGTAATCAGCATATAGACAATTTTTTTTAAAAATGCCATGAACTACTGTGGTAACCAGGGGTCAGGAAAAGGCACCAATTTTCCTTCCCCAAAACCCATTTCCGCAGTATAAAGAGTATGCAAGCCTACAATAGCAATATAATTTGGTTAGACAGTTGCAAGCCAGTTTTGACTTTCTTGGGTATGTATCAGAGATAGTATTCAGCTGGTTCGCACCGGTTCACACATACCATTGGCCAATTTGGCCAAGGTTGCTGAACCAGTAGCGATGGCCAGCTGGCCACGCCACCAAACTGGTTCCTCATGTCATCGCTCACTCGCCCCGCTCACCATGTTCATCACCATGTTCTTCACGCACACCGCACACGTCTAGAAGATGGTGGTGATGGCAGCAGCTTTTCCCACAACCTCTGGTAGTTTTCAGCGGCCTGTGGCCAGCTGTCGCAGCTGCAAGGCAGCTGTCAAAGAGGTGGCCCGGGCAAGTCCCTCTGGAGCAGCAGGCAATGGAATGTGCATGCGGCAACACCAGCAGCTTTTTTGCTGAGTAGTAGCTCCGGTAGTTTTCGGTGGCCTGTTCTCTTTTTCGATGCAACTGCGAGAAGCCTTCCTAATTAGAGTGGCTGGCTGGAGGCCACCAAAAACTACTGGAGGTCAGCTTGCCTTCCAGAGTCCGGACCAGCTGCCACGGGAGGAATGTAAGCAGCCCGAAGAAAGAGGCGGTGGCGAGGGAGGAGCGGGGCTAGAGCTGGGGCCACTAAAGGAGGGGAAACGGGGGTGACTGGCATAGGAGGGCAGGGGTAGATAGGTGGAAAATCCATACATTTCCCTACCTTTTCCTGTGGGCGTGGCTAGGGGGGCATGTGACTAAGTGGGCGTGGGTGTGAGTGATGTCAAGTTGGCCACGGCCACTCAGTCACATCCCCCCACCTATCCACGCCCACCAAACTGGTAATGAAAATTTTTGAAACTCACCACTGGTGTGTATCAGTCAACATGGCACCCAAAGCTACTCCATAAATATGCTGTAACTTTAGTGCAAAATACACTGAATGTCCACATAATAATGAAATAGCTTTTACTCAGGGTAATTTATCTGCAAAGGAGGTTATTATCAAGAAATAGTAATTCCTTCTTAGACACTATTGATATATTTATTCCTAAAAAGTGAATGACTAAGCTGATCTAAAGATAGGGTATTCATGTTCTGCATCAGTTGAACTCTGTTGATCTTTAAGATTGTGCAAAGTTCATCTTCCTCTATACAGTTCTGTTGTGGTAGGGAAATTATTGTCTGAAACAATCACAAAATACAGTTGCTATATTCCTCTTAGAACCCATGACATTTTTATGGACAAGGATATATTCTTTTAAACTAGTTTTTTTAATCATAACAACTTTAGGATGTATGGTCATGAAACTCAAACATCTCAAAAGTTGCCATGGTTGAAAACGTTAATTTGTACCACTATTTGATAAAACAAAAGGATGGGATCAACCTAGGACATTTTTTAGGAAACATAAATTTTAAATGACTTTATTTGCCTCTGGGAAGATTATTCTACTCACATCTTGGAGAGTCCTTTTTTCTATACAAATAGAGTAAAATGGGTCTTGATTCCACACTAGAATCACACATCAACCCCTAGTTCACCTTTTTTGGCACTATGTGACATTTTTAAAGACAGAAACCGACAGAGTCCTAAAACTTGTTCTTTAGGTGAAACATGCAGTGGAGAAAGGACTCCGTCCAATAACACTGGACTCATCTGCTAGTTGTTGTGACTTTTCCATTAAAATATATTTGGTTATTTTGAGGCATCCAAAAATGAGTTCAGGAAGCTATCAGGCTTAAGACTCCTCCTAGGGTTAGACCATTCCCATTTTGTCTTCCTGGAATCACTGCAAAAGAATTTGTAATTGTGATTTTTTTTTACTTTCTTAACTGTACTTATCCTATCATCCATGTCCAGCTAGCTTTTCATATGGCTCATTAAAACAAATCAGTTATAAAACTACAATGTAGGGTCTGACCATCACTAGGACCCAATTTTCTGCATCAATAAATCTCCCAAATTATATTCTTGAGAACCACCATTAGGTAAGGTATTGAGAAACATTCATTTCTCAAGTATTTCTTTTAATTTACAACTTTATTTACCTCATCTTTCCTATCTTGAGTTAGGACATATGCATATATTTCCTCTCATTTTATTCTCAGATCAATTTTGTCTGGGAAACCGGACTGAGCAAGAAGAATTGGCCAAAAGTGACCGCAGGAGCTCCATTATTAAGTACAGACTTGAACTGGGTCCCTGTCCAACTCTCATCAACCAGCAAGATCATTCCTGGGTTAGATTAATGGGAGTTACAAATTCAGTGTTTTTGATAAGAATTTATTTGACAAAATTTGTGGCAGGGAATTAAACTGATATGTACCCTAAGACTGCTGAAGGCATCACATCTCCTGGTTACCTCTTCTTTTTTGTCTTCTTCTGACTTCTTCTATCTTTCTCTGCTGACTTGAACAGCTACCTCCCCCCAAAAAGGTTGCCTGGGCTCAGAGTCACTACAAGCCATGTCCAAGTACACCAGCTGGTAACAGTTGTCTGCCAGCTTTTTGCAAAGCAAATCAGAGGCTTGTGTCCCTACTCATTTGTGTTTTCAAGATATCATGGCACAACTATTCTCATTACCAGGCTTGTGTCACAGTTACTACAGGGATTAGCTAAAACTAAACACATACCAGTATTTATCCTATTGGTGAAAACTCTCCCATTCCTATTTTCCCCCAAAATGAAACTTTGGATTGACCACTGCGGAGTTATAAAAGTGACTGAAGATAACCTTCTTTAGGGCATGAACAGAGACTTTTAAAGAAGCTAGAAGTCCAGAAGGCAAACTGATCATTGAATGTTCCCTCCATATACTAAACCCTTCTTTCTTACTGCATCTGAGATCAATAAATTTCCTTCTCTGTTTTATGTATTAAAATTAATAGTCTATTGAGAAAGAGGGTGGGGAAACTGAAACAATTTGTTGCTTTGATTGAACACTATTGATCCATTTGATCATTTCAAATACTAAATTATATGCTGGAAGAGGTCCAGGGCAATCACCCTATTGCCTTGTGAGAATGACCTTGGAAGACAGGGGAGAATCCACAGCCAGAGGAATAGTAAGATAAGAGCTTAACCCACTGTTAAGGAATGTTAGAGTGACAAACATCTCAGAAGGGACCCTCTTAGTTTCTTGGCCTGTGAAGGTGGTGGAGGAGAAATGTACTTTCAAAAATGTACTTGTTAATGTAATCTTACAATGAAGTAGAATTAGTCCATTGGATCCAGTTTCCTCTCTGAACTATCTCATTAGCCTAATACTTTCCTGCCCTCTTCAAAAAAGCTTTGGTTATGAAGACTAAATTATACTAAAGAAATGTGCAAAGCCAATGTTGTAATCAAACAGCCGAGTTGAAAAAGCAGCAGTACCAAGAATTGTAGTTCTGAAAAAGGACAAATATAGACCCATAGGACAAAGATATAAAACCAGACATGAGGCAGAGAAAGTGGATAGGAAGACCTCTTCTCTATGCAGTAAGGACTCAAGATCATCCAATAGGTCTGGAAGACTCAGATCAGATAACAGGAAGTAACTTTTTTGCATGGGATACCTCAAAACAGTGGAGACAGCAAGTAACTACCTTGCTGGACACTTCAAAGAGGAATGTAATATATTGAGGGAGTTTATCAATAGCTGTTAATCATGATATATTTTCTGACATTGTGCAACTCCCATTCTATTTCAGCTGCTAAGAAACTGGAGGATACTGGTGTGCTTCTTGAAGAGATGATTTCCCATAGTCTTCTGGGGGAGGGGGCGGAATTGGCCAAGACAGCTTCTTTTGAATTTTTCTTATATTTTACTCTTGGCAAGATCTAGTTTCTTTCATAGGAGGAGACTGTGAACAACTAGAGTTGCAACATTCTGCAGCAGAAAATATATAACCATTTTTTTCTTGGCTGGCATCAAAAAAACTCTAAACCTTCCTATGGCTATTCAACAAATGCACCTTTTCAATACAACTGAAGTGATGTTTCCCCTATTACAAATTTGTTGTTGGAGTGTACCTATATCTGTAGCCTAAGGCAGACATACAGACCCCTGCTTGTTTTAGGTATTCTGAAAGTCACATGTCTTGTTGAACAGATCTAAATACTTTGCTAACATTTGCGATCTCAAAATATCAATGAGATTTTAGGAAATGATGTTTGTTTCATAACAAATTGAAATGTGCTCATTTTTTACATTCCAGATGCAGAAAAAGTTTATTTCTGGTCTACAGAGAAGCATATTTTAAAGGGAGCATTTGAAAAAGCTTTGTTAAAGTGCACTGGTAAATATATACCTACATATACCCAACTTGGGTTGTTCATGGCTATGTTACAAATCGTTTAAAATCTTTGCAGTGTTGAGGATTATGGAAAGAAACATAAAACTATTCTTATTATGGAGCTGGGCTGTTAGATGCTGCAGATCTGTTATTTGCTACAGAAAAAGGTAATAGATACCTTAGCACAGGACAGCATCTAGAATGCCTTAATTGATCTCAGACATGAAACAGTGTTGGCCCAGTTTGGGAAATGGACACCTCCAGGAAAATAGGAAGGGTTTATGCTAGATGGGGAAATCCGTAAAACAACCCAGAAGAAAATGGGACAAACCATTTCTGCACTGTGGCCAAAAAAAGTACATGGAGGAATCCGAGCCACCGGGAGGTGAGCTTGACTTAATCTCTATGGAGGCATATTCTTTAATGTCAGCTGTGGGCTTCTTAGGAAAGCCAGAAAAATACTTCCTCTAGGAAATTGGAACATGGTACGGTCAGGATCCAGAAATAGCACTGTCCTTTTCTAAAGGCTAACTTGGCAGCAGCCATCTGCACATTATGGAAAATGTTGCCAAGTGTTAGAAGCGCTTTGGAATCTAGCCCAGCACATGTGAACATCTTTTTCAAAGCAAGTCAATCTTGTGACTACAGAAGACCTTACTACCATGGGGAGTTGTATTTAGCACCCATACTGAAGATTCAGTTATTTGAGACACGTAATTAAAATATCTTTTTTTCTGCAGATTCGATGAGAGGAGATCAGTGGTGAAATGCAGCTGATTCTATCCGGTTCAGGCGAACCGATAGTGCCAGTTGTGGGAGGTTCTGCCCACCCACTGGGACATCATCACGTCCCATTTTTGACGCCCTGCGCATGCACAGTGATGTCGCGCGCAAGCGAAGCAAGCTCCCATTTGCGAACCAGTAGAGAAGATAAGTGCATTTCACTCCTGGAGGAGATACCTCGCTCGCTATACACCAACTATTCTTAATTTAATAGCAATCGCACTTAGACTTATATACCACTTTATAGTGCTTTACAGCCCTCTCTAAGCGGTTTACAGAGGCAGCAGATTATCCCCAACAATTTAAAGCTTTCAATTTAGGTGCCACCAGACTCCAAATGACTCTGGAAAGCTCAAAATATAGCAAATAGTAAAATACTGTGTGAGTAATAAATAACAAAACAAATATAGAACAAGAAAAATAATAACAAGACAGGGGGAAAATATATTAAAAGGTGCTCCATCCAACCTAGTTCAAGGCGTGGGAAAACAGGTACCTTCAAGGCCTTTCAGAATATCACTAGGGTGGGAGCCACCCAGATCTCAGGGGTAACTTTATTCCAGAGGGCAAGCACACCATCAGAGAAGATGCATTTCCTGGGTCATGATAATACTGAGTAATTGAAAGGCCACAGAGTGGATTGGCCTTGTCAGGTTGTATTGGCTGGACAGACACCATGGGAGATAGACTATCTCTCAAATAACCAGGCCCTGTGCCCTGTAGAGCTTTCTAGATCATAACCAGGCTTTCTGGAACTTCCTCTCCCAGAGATTCTCAGTAACCAAGGCACATCCTGAGATCAACACATAAGTAGAAGTTGCCTAGGGATGATATAGTCCAAGGCTTCAGCCAACCACATGCTCAAGGCAATGACTAAGGACATGGCCAAGAGATCCTTGGGGGGGAACCACAAGCTTCCTCTGGAATCCCACTGGCTCTACCAGTAGCTTGAACATACTTGCACTTAAACATGTTTAAGATGTAACCATTTGGTCCCTGATGTTATATGGGTTATTGCTCCTCATGAACACCTCTTGGTTTATGAAGTTAAATAAGCTTTGCAAAACAGCCTCCACCTAGCTCATAGGCCCCTGGAAATATGTCTCATGGTGATAATTTTTGCCTTTTTTTTGTTTTGGTAAAGCACATACACAGAGCCAATGGTATTTAAAGGACTATCTAGACCCCCTGGTGATGTCATCATCTAGATGTTACAATGGACTTCTAACCCACACATGGCCAGCCTCCCAAACCCTCTTTTCCTACCCTTTCTGAAATTCTCAGTGCCAAAATTCAACAATAGTATGACAAATTACAGTGCTGTGAGTTTCCACTTAAAGAAACAAAAAGCAATAAAACAGATGCACTAGAAGGGGAAGACCAAGTTTTAAAATCTTAAATATGAATGGATGGGATTTTCTCTGTTCTAAAGATCAGTAAAGTCAAAATTAGAAAAAAGCTGGCTTGGGTGGGGGGTTGAAAAGAAATAAATTGGGGTCAGGGGAAAAATTTCTTCAGTCTGCATTTTAATGCCAACTAAATCACTTTTTTTGAAACTTTTATGAGAACCAGAACATAATGATAAATGCATTTTTTAAAATGTTGTGATAGAGATTACAACTTTAACAACACATGTAAATAATCCCTAGGATGGAAAATTGCATGCACGCAAAAATATTTATGAAGAAAAATGCACACACAACTGCATCCATTATTTCCTACATTCATGAAATCAGACAGAAATGCAACAGCCTAAATCTGAGATTGGCAAAAATGAAAAACAAGTGAAATGTAATTCAACATGCACAACCATTCCCAGAAGCATTTCATTCTTGGATTTTGTTTACTCAGTTCGCTATACTTTATTCCATACAGTTTAAGAAACAAATTAAGAAACATTCAACCAAACAGATGGTTAGAAGATCACAGAAAGGGATGGGGGGAGGGGGGAGGATATTTGCCAGACTGGTTTATTTGAATGTTTTTGCTGGAGCCAGACAGTATCTAACAAACAGAATGGAAATTACCTTTTGGGGATGGGGGGGCGGATTAAGAAATGGTCTCAGAATGGTTGATTTAAGAATACACATATTTCACTGAGCACTGGAAAATCCTTGTTTCCCCGGCCACCACTATCTAGTCAAATGCAACTGGTAACAGTGCATTCAGGTGGGTGGCCTGGTTTGCAAATGAATTTCAGAAACACAGTGACACCCCCCCCCCCCCCAATTTGGTCATACTCTGTTCTCTGGAAGCCCAAATGCAAGCTTAAAGACAGTGATAACCATTGTGTCTTTGTTCTCTTTCAGGATGGTAGAACAAAGGTCAATGTTTCAGCTTTCCTTGGCAGAAACCCATAAGGTTTAAAAGCTTCCTATCCTTTCAAATAGTCAATTATTGCAGAGACTTTCCAACATTCTGTGCTGTTATCAACTCAAATGAATTTTCTACAAAATGAAGCCCTCTTGACTGCGATGTATGGACTGTAATCCGCATGCACACATGCAATATGTTTACATATTTATACTTTGTTCAATTCCATTTCTTTAGAGCTGACTTTAAATCACTCTGTCGTCTTCAGTGTATGACACTCAAAGGAATTGGGATTTGACTAGATGTTTTGTTTCTTCAGTGGCTATTATTCCAGAGCTGCATGTTCAGAATGGATGCTAACCTTTGAATTAATCTTTTCCTCCCTTCTCTATTCATTCAAAAATGGTCAAGGGAATCCATCTTGCTTGTGATCCCCTTCTGTTTTCTCTTCTCTGTCCCCTATAGATTTCCAAGGAGTTTTCTTTTATGGAGAGAAATCAATTTCTTTTAATCAGATTTCCCTTCCCCATTCTACAACAACTTTCAGAAGCTGGGATCCTGAATGAGAGAAGCCGCTAGGTATTTATGTCATAGCACCACATTCTGAGTCACTAAATAAATCAAGAAACTGAAGCTCCCATCCATATTGTGCGTAATGCACTCCAAAGCAATGAAAAAGAGTCCACAGCATCCCATTTCCTGTCACAAAGCAAAGAGTTCAAGGGAAGCTGGCTTAATGAGTCCATTGTCTAAGGAAGTCTAATCTAGAAACTATTCTCGATCATCCAGATAGACTAAACCTCCTGAACCAGGCTCTGGGTATTCCTTTATTTGCATCAATGCATTCCAGCCCAACCACAACCTGTATCAATTCTGATCTTGAGAGGATATAAGATGATGCTTTGGTTCCAAAGGAAAAAAAGGGCAAGAGTTAGGAAGAAGCAATTGTGGTAAATCATCAGTGTAGACCAGGAAAGAGAAAGAGGGAGAGAGGGAAAGAGAAAGAGCACACACACAAGCACAAGTGGAAAAATGAATGGATAAAGCATGCCACATTGACTTTGCCCCTTCCACAAGTGCCCAGAAGGGGTTATTGCCCCAAGATAATCTGGAACTGGGAATATATCTGGGCCTGTGTGGTGATGTGGGAGGGACATCCCAGATCTCCTACCTGCCTGCACCCATCTGACCTTGCTGGAGTGTTGCACAGAGAAGAAGGATATAGCCATGCAGGTTCAAGGTGGAAAGAAACCATCTCTGAATAATTGCCCACCCCATATGCCAAACCAGAAAAGGAAGCTGGCACTGTGAAGCCCCAGACCTGGCCAGGTTCAATTTATTATGGCAGTGCCCTATCCTCCCAACCCCACATTCTAAGAGGGTGAAAGGCATATGTATACTGACCTTCAAATCCCTGTGCACAATGGCATAGTGGTGAATGTAAGTTACGCTTTCTAATATCTGATGGATACAGTGACTGCAAAACAAAACGGGAAGGAAAGGAGGGGAGAGAAGGTGGGTGGGGAAGAAGGGGGAGGCCGACAACAGGGGTTGGGAGGGCGAGGAGGAATCACACACAGAAGAGGAGCAGCGGGGAGGAAGGACACAGAGAGAGAGAGAGAGACAGAGAGAAGAGGACAAGGAGGAAGGATGGAGAAATTACCCAAACAGAATGGAGTGGAGACAGTAACAAAAATATGTGTGGCAGGAAATCAAAATCAGGGATTCCAAAGGAGTGCAGGGAAGGGAATGATCCACAGGACAGACAGATGGACAGACAGAAAGGGACAGGGGGCAGGGGGAAATATGGGAGAACGAGAGAAGGAGAGAAACAATGTTGTGAAAGCTCAGAGACCACAGCAGGGTTATCACAAGATGAGTGCAGGTCAGCAACTGTTAATGGCACCATAAACTGTGCCCAGTCAGGGTGTGAGAAAGGGGAAGCCAAGCTAGACTGCGGATTTCCCCTTCTCTTCCAACCAAGGATGCTTAGGAGGACTGAAGTGGTTGTGCAAATCAGCCCAATATTAAGGGTGAAGAACCTCCCCCCTCTCCCCCCACTTCTAAAAGAGAGACTTGGCATTCAGAGACCCTTTATGGGTCTCTGTAGTTCAGAAGCCATCTGAAAAGAGGAGGGAGGAACAGTCTGCCAGGTAGTGAAGGGAGGAGGAGGAGGAAATCCATGAATTTGACGTTTGCATTTAAAAA
>JANHFK010000002.1:461512-471813 GCA_036250565.1 Sibynophis collaris
TTGTCCCAGCTTCTGCCAACCTAGCAGTTCGAAAGCACGTAAAAAATGCAAGTAGAAAAATAGGGACTACCTTTGGTGGGGGGATAACAGCGTTCCGTGCGCCTTTGGCGTCGAGTCATGCCAGCCACATGACCCTGGAGACGTCTTCAGACAGCGCTGGCTCTTCGGCTTTGAAACGGAGATGAACAGCGCCCCCTAGAGTCAGGAACAACTAGCACATATGTGCAAGGGGAACCTTTACCTTAACCATTATCCATAGTCATGACTAGTATGATTGTCCATAACCACAGGGACACCCCATCCTGCCAGGTTAAGGGTCTTGGGGTTGTTTTACTTGACATTGAGTTTGCAGTGAGCTATTCTGTATTATTTTTAGAAGTAAAGTTGGTTGGGAGCCAGTGGGGAGTTGCCATTGAGGTGCTGGACTAAGAGCATGATGATTTGGGTTGTAATTCTCCCTTAGAAGCTGATGACTTTGGAACCGTCACGCTGTCTCAGCTCAAGCTTGGGAAGTTGAAATCACCCATCTACCAACTCACCCTGGGCCACAATGACCTTCAAGGAAGAGACTTACATTTTATAGTGGATTACTTTAAGAGAGGAGGGAGGGGGAGGCAGATTATATTTTTTTCTCCAGAAGTAAATAAAAAACAACATTATGGTAATACAGGTAATCCTTGACTTACAACAATTCATTTAGTGACCGTTCAAAGTTACAATGGCACTGAAAAAAGTGACATATGGCCATTTTTCAGTTACAACCTCTGAAGCATCCCCATGATCATGAGATCAAAATTCAGATGCTTGGCAACTGGTTCACACTTATGACCATTGTTATGTCCCAAGGCCTTTTGCAATCTTTTGACAAACAGAGTCAATGTATAGAATAGCCTTTATTGTCATTGTACATCATGTATATAATAAAACTGGTTATTTGGAGAATAACTTTATAAATTGGTTACAATGGAGAAGCCAGGTTTACTTAACAACCGGGTTACTAATTTATCAACCACAGTGATTCACTTAACAACTGTGGCAAGAAAGGTCGTAAAATGGGGCAAAACTCGCTTAACAAATGTCTCACTTAACAACATAAATTTTGGACTCAATTGTGGTCGTAAATCAAGGACTACCTGTAATGATAAAATCCAACCTTGCCAGAGCAGGCAAAACTGCCACAGCTCACATTTCAGTTGCTATTCTTACTTGAGTGATTTGTGGAATGTATCTCCATTGTTTTTATTCTTTAGAAGCACATCCCAAACCATTAATAAACTACAGAGACATCAAAATGGGTATGCACATATAGACAGAGACATCCATGTTATTCCCATTGTCCTGTTCATCAAAAGCATCCTATACCACAGAGGCCTCCATTTCTCTTAGAACAAAATCTTCAATTGACTGTGCTCCAAGCAACATATGACTTCACAGAAAGGAGCACAGATAGGCACCACTATGCAAAGTGGGCTAAATTCCAAGGGAAGAGCCAAAGAGGATGGCTCCCTTAAAAGCATACTAAAAGGGGAACATTCATAATCTCTTAATGGCCCATGATGTCTACCGGGATGTGGTTCCTCCAATTACAAAGCCATAGCTTAGAATGTGTGCAAATCCCACTTATTTTCTATTTTGGCAGGAGCTTTCTAGGTTCTTATGGTAGAGATGATTCTCATTACAGGGAGTCCTTGACTTACCACAGTTCATTTAGTGACCATTCAAAGTCACAACAACACTGAAAAAATTAACATGACCGTTTTTCACTGTTATGAGTGTTGCAGCAGCCCCCGAGATCTCTTGCTTAGCAAGTGACTCATATTTATGACAGTTGCAGTGTCAAGCGATCACTTTTTACGACCTTCTGACATGCAAAGTCAAAGGGGGAGATAGATTTACTTAACCGTGTTACTAATTTAACCACCGCAGTGATTCACTTAGCAACCATGGCAAGAAAGGTTGTAAAACGGAACAAAACTCATTTAACAATTATCTCACTTAGCAACAGAAATTTTGGGCTCAATTGTTGTTGTAAATCGAGGACCTTCTGTCCCTTGATTCTGAAACACCAGAAACTCTATTTGTCAATGATATATACCAAGGAGATGGCCTCTCCTTAAAGCCTAGAACTTGGCTATACAGGCCACACAGTTAATCCCCATTTCTCTGCATCGTAAGTATAGCAATCCCAAGCATCTTTATTCAAGTCCATTTCCTCATTTCCTAATGAGCATTTTTAATTTCAGTATTTGCTTTAAAAAAAACCTCTAAATACATTACACTGTTAAAGAAGGTTTTAATAGTTAATTATCTTCATTGCTAAGAACGGGGGTGAAAGAGGCGATTTCCTTTAGCGTCAGTTTCCATCTGTTCATGCATTAAACTAGAAACTAGCATTTTCCTCCCTCCTGTCTTCTTTTTTTATTTTTTTCCCTCCAGTCTCAAATACTAGATTCTCTCTCCACACTTCATATTCCTTGTTTCCTATTAACCTCTGATTTTGCCTTTTTTTTTCTTCCTTCAATTTCTTCCTTAGTTCTGACCAACTCTCAGTGCAGTTATTTCTCAAGAAATACATGACCGCTGGCTGCCTGGGCCCTTCATCAGGTTGTCAGTATATTTCTTCACTGCATTACATCCGAGCATGAACTAATTTGAATGGCCCTTGAAGCAAACAGATTCCAGCAAAGCTTTCCACTCACACCCCTATCAGAATAGGGGAAAATAACCACATTCTGCAAGATAGACCCAATCTGTCCTGTTTTCTCAGGCTTTCACACTTCATTCAGCTTCCTTGTTAATTAGATCAGCCCAAAGAATTGGGGGGGGGAGGGGGGAGAGAGAAAGAGAGAAGACTGAAATGACACCCTACATAAATCAGGCAGAATGTACAGCACACAGATGGTTACCATGTTGTCCGGCTGCAAAAGATGATTGACAGCATCCACCAATAGCTACATATTTTGTATTAGATTTATACATATAATCCTAGGCACAAGCTTTAAAGCAAGAGCTCTCTTAATATACTGTAGCATAGTGTGGTTTTTACACATCCAAGGCAGCCCCCAGTACACATGGTACTTCACAGCAAGACACATGGTGGACCAAGAAATGTTCAACCACAAACTGCCAACCATGTTTCAATGGAACATGCTGTTCCATCTTACTTTGCTAATTTATGGTTTAGGGTGCAATTAGAACTCCCAAGTTGAGTTAAGTGAGTATTCTAGGTAGGTTAAGCGTTGATAACATGTCTTACGTGAACAAACATTCCTGTGTTTCAATGGCAACAACAGCTAAACCTAACATCTGGGAGATCAACCAAAACTATAAGTAAAAAGAAACTTCGCCAGGGTGAACACTGATTGTGGGTAAGCCATAATGTGGTTTAGATTTGTGAACCCAGACACTGTGATACACAAACTGTAGTTTATGTGTAAAGTCACTGCCACATTTGGGCAACAAACATTATTGAAACCAAACTGTCAACAAGTCAGTCTTCCTTTTTTTTGTCACAATGCTTAAGAGACCCTGGTAGGCATCCAACACAGAGAAGACAATTTTCATATCCCACTGGGACTAAATGGATGTGGGAATTCCTGGAATCACCATGAGATCTCTGAAGTTACTATCCTGCATCACCCAATCATGGAAAGCACCAAGTCCAATAATAATCCCAAGGAACAGAAATAGATTGCAACTGAAGACAGGTAGTCCTTGACTTACGACCTCAATTGAGCCCAAAATTTCCATTGCTACGCAAAACATTTGTTAAGTGAATTTTGCCCCATTTACCCACCTTTCTTGCCACGGTTGTTGTGAATCACTGCAGTTGTTAAGTTAGTAACATGGCCGCTAAATGAATCTGGATTCCCTGTTGACTTGTCAGAAGGTCACAAAGGGGATCACTGGGACACTGCAACCGTCATAAATATGAATCAGTTGCCAAGCGTCTGAATTTTGTTCATGGGGATGCTGCAATGGTCATAAGTATAAAAAACAGACATAAATCACTTTTTTCAGTGTTGTTGAATCTTTGAAACGATCACTAAACAAATTGTTGTAAATTGAGGGCTATCTGTATAATGTTGCTGTCAACCAATTGTGCACAATCAGCAAAAACTGCATCCTCCTTGTGCATTTAATGTTATTTACATCCTGTCAATGAATGAAAAGTTACGAAAGCAACTATTGTCATATCTTGTTTTATCACCTCCCTCCGATATGACACTATTGGCCTTCACTGCCCTAACTTACATATACCGTTAAAGTGAACGCTATATAATGTGAATAGCTCCAAACACAATCTAGAAATTGCAAACAACCCAAAATAAATCTACGTCTTGACTGACGTTCTAGTACCCAAAGCTTGTCCCTCTGAGCTCTTGCTAACCCAGGATTAAAACTTCTAAAAAGCTGACTCCATCCATGTGAGTCTGCTCCAAATTCCAACTTTGATGCTTCAAACTACCTGAGGATGAGGTGAGTGGCTTTATAAAACAAGCCTTTTCAACTCTGTCTTCCAAACTTGGGAGAGACCTCTCACAGAATGTTGGGCCTGGCCCAATTCAGTGAAACAGTAGACAAAATAAAAAGTATCATTCATGAGGAATATTAAAAAAAAAATGAAATCAGGTTACATAAAAGTATGTCATAATTATTATTATTATTTTTTTTTAGGAGACCTTCATTTACAGCTTGTAGATCTTACTGAGTTCTCTTACCAGCTGTGGGCATGTCTCATTCTTCATGCTACAGACAGCCTGTATTTTAATATATTCCTCGTCTCTTAAGAGAGATAAATCTAATGCATTCCATCTTGTTTATACATGGGGGTTGGAGATGTTCTCCATGTATTTGAAAATAAGCCGGTTTTAGCTTGCATAATGATGGCATAGGGATATAGAGATAAATAAGCCAACCATCTTCAAACTACATTCTTCAAGGACGCAATGAATGCATTATCTCACCACCCTTACATGGGGCAAATTAAAAGGCAACGTCCAGCAGAAGTATCTTTACAATATATTATATGCAATATACACTTTTCTAGACGAACTGATCTGGAGGTGCATTCAATTATGTTTGCTTGTAAGCATGTCTTTTTAAAAATGATAGCATAAGGGAAACGGAACCTATCATTTCCAAAAAAGATATTCTTCAGTTATAGTATGGAATGCTAATAAACTCTGTGGTATAAACCATACAAAACAATAAAAGCAATTTCTCTGAGCTATCCTTCTTCATCTAGTAAATTCATAGCAACCAAGATTCTAAATTCTACTTCTTGCTTTCTTCTCTATGGATACCAAGAAAGACTGTAAAGACTCTCTCAAATCAAATTCAACTCCTGGTGACTTCATGGATATATCCACGTAGATTTTAAGAGTCATATAGAAAGGCTTTGCCACAGCCTTCTTCTGCTCTCTTTTGGAATAACTCAATGTTTCTCAATGTCAACAACTTTTAAGATGTGAGGACTTCAACTCCCAGAACTCTGGGAATTGAAGGCCACACTTTTAAAAAAGTTGCTGAGATTGAGAAACATGGGGGTCTAACTTACCAGTTTTAGCCCTGGGGTTCCTGAGGCTCACTTACATAAGTACCAACTCTGCTTAGATTTGATGGGGAAGAACTTTTAATCATTGAGTTATGGAAGTTTATATGTTACTTCAGCTAAATTCAGCCGACATCCAAACGGTTTAACTTAGGTTGCACCATAGTCCAAGTATTGACTCTAGCATAATAATTGGGAACAGAAGCCTGAAAAACCTTTTGCTTACTTAGATGGCCTTCCATATGGAACAGCTGGAAGAGAAAGGGCAATGCTGTCTAAGGAACCGTGTCTTTCACTGCATTGTTGGGAAGCAACTTAGTTCAGGGATAACGCTATATAAGTAGTCCTCGACTTGCGACTCACAATTGAGACCAGAATTTCTGTTACTAAGCAAGGTGTTGGTTAAGGCCTGATGTTTTGGGAAAGATGGTTAAGTGAATCACTGAAGTTGTTAAGTGAAGTTGTTAAGTGAATCACTGCAGTCATTAAGTGACTCTGACTACCTCCATTGACTTTGTCGGAAACTGGCTGGGAAAGTCACGAACAACGATTACATGAGCCCAGGACGCTGCAATTTCCTCATAAATACATATCTGTGGCCAGGTGCCCAAGTTTTGATCACACAACCAAGGAGATGCTGCGACTACCCTAAGTGAGAGGAACAGTCATAAGTCTCTTTTTTCAGTGCCGCTATAACTTCGAACATCCGCTAAATGAACGTTGTAGTTTGAGGACAATCTGTACTACAGTGTAACACAGAGAACATTATCAGCTTCCTATATGCCACAATTGCTTCCTGGGCCCACTACCTCACTCTGTCTTATGGCAGGATCAGCCCCAGGAATTGTGACAGCAAGAGCATCTTCACCTCCCGGAACAAAATGTCTCAAGAACAGCCCTGCTGTCATATTTCAAATCCCAGCTGGGCTCAAGAACAAACAGCCACTTAGATCAGCACCCCCCAACCTTTGGGCACCAGGGGTTGGTTCCGTGGAGAGAGATTTATCTGTGGACTGGCAGGGGCATGGTTTCGTGTGCTGACTGCATCCCACCGATGGGGCTTCGCTTGTTTGCGCGGCCCAGTGTTGGTCCACAGACCAGGGGTTGGGGACCCCTGATTTAGAGAAGACAGGACAATCCCATCCAGCAGCAAGAGTCACAGGATGGACGGATAAGATGATCACTACAGATCTCATTTTATCACATCAACATAACAGTATCAACATAACAGCGTCTCTTCCTCTGATGCATATGAGAATCTCATAAACCCATTAAATCCAAGTCCTAACATTATGTAAAAGCATCACTGCCCATTATTGAGAAATTACAAACTAACTCTTACTTTCTGCTGGGTTAAAAAAAAAAAAGGATCATCTTTGGGAATGAAAGGTTTCTGGAGAAATCCACCTGAGCTGTTGCATTTGGTAATCGCTGACTGACCAGAATTGCAGACTACCATCACTCCCCCCCCAAAAAAAGACCTGGCTAAGAAACCAAGGCAGTTATAGCAAAATAATCAAGGAGAATAAGGTTGATTTTAGGATAAAGGAGAAAAGGTGCCATGTTCTAACAAGAGGATATTGTGCTACATATTTCATGAAGGGGGCTCTAGTCTACCACTACATCAATGTATCTCCTGATCCAATCTTCTCGAGATTCTTCAGAAGAATTGGACTCCAAAGCCCATCATTCCCTCAGCCAACCTGGCTAAGAATGACAGGCAAGTGCCTATGGAGATTCTCAGTCATCCAGGTAATGGTTGTCCCAAAATGCTTTTTCAAAAGGCAAGTGGACTTGCTTGGTTTTTCCTTGAAGATGTTTCACTTCTCATGCTAGAAGCTTCTTGAGTTCACAGAGGAGAAACAAATTCTTCAAGGAAAAAACAAAAAAAAAGTCCACTTGCCTTTTGAAAAAGCACTTTGGGAACAATGAAGTCCAAGACCTTTAGAAGGTACAGGATGGAAAAGGTGGACCATCTGTTTCACATCTCTTCTTAGAGTTTGCTTTAACTGACTAACCTGCAACTCACTAATCTGGATAGCTCTGGCTGGCTATTAAAAGCTGGGGAAGGTTAATGGGGCAGCATTCGCATCCTGACCAGCAGAAGATAAGCCCATGGACCCTGAAATGAAGCAAATCATGGAAACGGTAGCGCCACAGTTAGACTGTCAACTCAGGCTCCTTATTCAGAGGTCTCTTTAAGAGTTAACACACTGAATTATCATTTTGAAGGGGGAAAGAGAAAAAAATTCAATGTATGGGGAGCAGTCCTGTTAATTGTCACTAATCACATGTTGTTTTTCCATTTGGTTCCATCCACTTTTTCTCCCCAATTCTTTTTGGAACTATTTGGGAAGATCTATAATCCACCTTTTCCCCTTAGAAGCTCATATCAGCTTACAAGAGGGTCTCTCTTTTATTCTCAAAATGACCCTGAAAAGGAGGTTAGGCTGAAAAAGAGAGAGTGGTTCAAAATCACCCAATGAATTTCTATTGGCTGTTAGAGGAATTCAACCTGGGATTCCCCAGTTCAAGTTTAGCTTTACCTGCCACATCATACCTCTTCCATCATGGAACTCACACACAAATGCAATTCCCACCCAAAAAAGAGAGGCTAATCATGATATAAGAAATCCTGATACAGAATTAATACTGAAAGGACTAGCTCTTAACATGTACGTTAACAGTATATTACCCAATTGTATAAAAGAAAAACATTACATCTTTTAATAACACAGGTATACACATACATAACAGTAGTTCTATGGAGTTTTCTACTGTACAAAGCCACAAATTAATTCTGGGTGGGTGGGGGAAATTCCCAGTGGGCAAAGATCTTATTTGGGAAAGTGCATCTTATCTCAAGGGTTTTTAACACGTTTTCTCTCTTCTGCTTTAGATTTAGTTCTAGGAATCTTTTAGTTCAGGTAAAAATAAACTGACAGATGCAGATAAGCATCAGAAGGAAAAAGAGAAGAGAAGCTGCATTATAAAGGAGATATGAAAAGAAAAAATTGGGTTGCATCCAGAGCCGTAATTCTTCCTCTTTCATTTTGCTGAAAAGCATGTGTGCCGGACAGAGGCTGATCTTGGAAAAACAGCCTGTCAGCTTTTTAAAACTTGTTATTTATGATCACAACCCACGATTTGCACCACCACCTAAGCCAACAAACATTATTGCTGAATTTTATCAGAATCTAAATGGGAAAGGGGGGGAAACAGATGAGAGAGAAGCATGTTACACATGCTAAATCATTTTATTTCTCCCCCTTTAAAGGTCTTAATGGGGAAGCCAAACAAACAAGTTGTGTGGGGGGGGAGGGACAACTTCACAGCTTCTGGTGTCCCTTGGAAAACTAAATAAACAATTAACAATGTATCAAGTTGAGATGCTGTTCTGCTTTTCCCATGCCATTATTCACAGCAAAAAAAGCACCGTTTAGTCTTGTTTCCATGGCTTTTATATCAGCAGCTGTTTTTTAAGACTGTCACAGTATATTATATAATATACATTTACACAGACACACTGACACACACACATACACACATACAGCACAGCAAAGAGGTCAGCCATCCCAAACCACCCCTGGAATCTCTAAAATTTGCTTTATGCCTTAGGTAGCCACAAACCTGACTTTGCCACCCCAGGAGAATTCACATTTCTGGGGGAAGGAGAAGTGGAGGCAGCAACCAAAGGGGAAACGAATGACTGGGGGATGGTGTCTAAATAGATGGCTAATGTGAAGGAAGAAACCTGAAAGCAGCTTTAAAGCCCAAATCTATCCAATAGGCTGGATAGGAGGTGATGCAGATCTTTTCCCACAAAGCTCTAGTAAGACCTTGCTTATGGCTCTGAGAATTTCCAAATGCCTATTTAGTGCAAAGGAACAGGGAGGGAATTCTTCTCTTCTACATATCTTGGACCATGAGTAGCTGACTTGGAAAGAGATCCACAAAGGGGATTTCCACCCTTGGCTGCCCTTAATAGAGAGGAGAGAGGGGTGCAAGAGGAGACCCGCAGAAAGGGGAAAGTGATGGGTACCCGTCACTCTCTCCCCGATCAACGTGCAGGGTCACCAGCTGCGGAGGAAGCACAATAAGGAGCGTGTGTGGAAAGCAGGAAGGAGAGCAGCTGCTTTGGGACCCGGCTGCCCCAATTAAAGGGGTCGGACTGTCCTCGGCCACGTGTTGGGAGAAACCGCTCCCAGCGCCTGGGCGATGAACACCAGAACCCGCCGACCCTGGTTCGGGTTGACTCCAAGTGAGCAAGGCAGAGATCGGGACGGAATCCTAGCTGGGGTCGTTTCAGCTTTCCGGAGCCACGAGGCTTTTACCCCGGACCCTCCCTTAGTGCCTCTGAGCAGGTGCAGAGCGCCCGCCGTTAATGAGCAGTTATAGTCAAACTGCAGATCTTGAAGTTAGGGCGGGGAAGGTGGGGGGGGAGTCGAAATGGGCAAGTCCCCCTCCCAACCCGTTGCGGAGAAAGCCCGCAGAATCTCTCTCCGTAAGCCCAGGAGGGGGGCTCGCCCGACGGGCGGCTTCCCCGCTCCCTCCGGAAGGCAGCAAAGGCGGCCCCACCAATGGGCGAGCGGCGGACTCCCCGACCCCTCCCCAGCGTTACGCAATACGCCCGGCGCTCCCCGAGCCCAGCCCCTCCCCTGCCAGGCTGGCTCCGAAGGCAAGTGATTAACCCCTTCCTCCTCCTCTTCCTCCCCCCTTGCCCCCTCCCTCCGAGGCCTTTGATCTC
>JANHFK010000002.1:494339-504925 GCA_036250565.1 Sibynophis collaris
ATACAGTGACGGAGGCAGAGGCCTTCATGGAAAAATATAAAGCCCAACTGGAAGAAGAGGAGACAGGGGCAACAGGAAGGGGAGGAGGGATACAGGATATGTGGTGATGCAATGGTTAGAATGAAGTATTGCAGGCTAACTGTGACTACAGCCAGCAACTCAAGGTTGATTCAGCCTTCCATCCTTCCAAGGTGGGTAAAATGAGGAGCCAGATTGTTGGAAGACAATATGCTGACTCTGTAAGCCACTCAGAGAATACTGTAAAGCACTATGAAATGGTATGTATGTCTAAGACTAGTACTACTGCTATCACAATTTGGGCTCTTGGCAACCAATTTGTATTTATAACTCATTGCAGTGATCCGTAGTAACATGATTGCAATTTGCAACCTTTTTTGCCTGTTGCCCATTCAGAAGAATGAGTCCACACACAACCGTAGCTTTAGCTTAATAACAGTGGATTTGTTTAATAACCATTGTAAAATAGTTGTAAAATCAGGTCTGATTCAAATTATGACTGCAATGACTTATGATGGAAATTTCAATCCCAATTGTGGTCCTAAATTGAGGAATACCTATAGAGTATGTACATGTGCAGACACAAGAGTGCATATACATGCACACATACACATTGAAAGGAAATGATGAGGTAGTCCTTACTAGAATACATTTCCCAGGTTCTAAACTCCAGACAGAGTTCTCTGTGTTGATCTTGTGGGTAAGGGCACCTTCCATGAGCACTCGGTGTCCACTTCCCTCCACCATTGACACATGGATTGAACTACTGTTGATGTCCACCGAAACCTGAAAGAAGCACAGAAAAATGAATTAGCAAGGTGATTCATCCCTTAATAGTCTTTTCAGGGTTACAGCAGAAGATTAGAATACAAACGCAATGCAGTACAAAGAAAACATCACACTTCGGATTTCTCATTTATAGACTACTAGCCTTTATTACCTTGCCAAGCCCACAGGTTCTACAAGATATAAAAGGATTATTAATAAATGAGGAATGGGTTAGGTTGTGTGGGACTGACTTGTGTGTCTTTTAGCAGAAGACAGAAAGAACTACATATGTCCAGTATAGGACCCTTTTAAAGTAACTGTGTGCAAAGCAAGGTTGAAATGAAAAATGAAAACAAGTAGGTAGAATAGGGGACGTGGTGGCTCAGTGGCTAGATGCTAAGCTTGTCGATCAAAAGTTCAGCGGTTCGAATTCCTAGTGCCCCATAATAGGGTGAGCTCCTGTGACTTGTCCCAGTTTCTGCCAACTTAGCAGTTCAAAAGCACATTCAAAAAATGCAAATAGAAAAATAGGGAACACCTTTGGTGGGAAGGTAACAGCGCTCCGTGCACCTTTGGCGTTTAGTCACGCCGGCCACATGATCAGAGAGACCTCTTCGGACAGCGCTGGCTCTTTGGCTTTGAAACGGAGATGAGCATCGCCCCCTTGAGTCGGGAATAACTAAGCACATTTGTGCGAGGGGAACCTTTACCTATGTAGAATAGCTGTTCTTTCAGAGAACATAGTCCAGGATTCCAAGGGGAAAAGGTGGAAGGGTAATCCTTTTACTGCGAGCTGTTCCCTCCATGGGGAAGTCAGGCTCCTCATACAAATCAGCAACAGCAATTATAGGACATATGCAGTCAGATATACGGTATAGATGCCTCACTGCTTCCAGGAGGAAGACGTAGCACTAACAACTAGGAGTAACTCAACAAGGAAAATGGGCCATTTTCTCAGAACTGGTCCTCATGTTATAAACAAACAAGCATTTGAAAGCAGACATTTAGCCACTGAATCACCCATGTTTTTTTCCTTGTTATTGTCTTTGAGATTCTCGTTGTAAAGTGCTCCTGGCATAATTTATTATTTAAATGTTATTTTACAATGTAATTGTACACGTTTACTCTGAAGTAAGTGCTATTAAATCCAATGGGATTCAGATAATAGAACCCTCCAGCTTATGCTGAACTACCGACTCCCATCTTCCTTTTATGCTAGGGATGTCAAACTTGATTTCATTGAGGGATGTGTCAAGGTTTTCACCTCGGGGGCTGGGGGTGTGGTCAGGATGGGCATGGCCAGCTCGACATCACTCATTGAGGCTCTGTTTTCACTGGCAGAGGGCTGCAGGAGGCCGTCATGGCCGGAAAAGGAGTCTGGCCGGGCCGCACACAGCCTCCCCGGGCTCCATTTTCACTGGCAGAGGCATCGCGGACCAGTCCTTTGCTGTTTCCAGGGTGGGCCCGCGGGCCAGATCTAAGCACCTTGTGGGCCTAATCTGGTCTGTGGGCTTTGAGTTTGAAACCCCTGTTTTATACTGATTGAACTGGTTAGGCTTGAAGAATCTTAATTCATCTATCCCTGGAGGTCATGGGTTTCCTACCTCTGGCATATAGGCCTGCTCGAGTTTAGTAGTGAATAAAACTGTATTTTGTATGGTCATTGCTCTAGAAAGACAGTTGGTTTAATAAATGGCATATGGACAGAACAAAGAAGTGTGCTTAGCATTTCATTTGCTTAGGGAACAAGTGACATTGGCCAAACTTGGGTTCAGTTGTAAGACTTACAACCTTGTCATTTTACAAGAGTTCAGATGGACTGTGTTTTCTGTAGGAATGTAATGCACAGCACAATTGATTAACCCAGATCAACATGTTCCAGGTACAAGTCCCTTACCAGTTATTAATTCTATACTAATGTTTGTATCACTTCAATTGTAATGCTGGGCAGATAACAGTTATCAATCCACACAGTATTATTCCATTAAGTCTAGAGTAGTAATCTTTCATTGACCATCTCCTTCAATGCTCAGCAACAGATCTTTAAAAACAAAGATTCCCTCCCCTTTCATTGTCCTGTGATGGCTACTATAAAGGATGGAAGCAAGCAGAAATAATGACCTGTATGGACTGCTAATTATATGTGAATAATTCAACATACTCCAGAAACTGAGGAGCCCAAGATTGCAATTTAAACATAGAAGAGGATGAGGAAGTTCACAGCATTTTTCTTCCAGCTCACTATTTTATCACTGAGAAGGTGAAGGAGAATGAGTTGTAGTGAACTAGGAAGATGCACCTCTTAGAATA
Source organism: Sibynophis collaris (assembly GCA_036250565.1). NCBI lineage: Eukaryota > Metazoa > Chordata > Lepidosauria > Squamata > Sibynophiidae > Sibynophis > Sibynophis collaris. Next base: position 497,436 of record JANHFK010000002.1, read on the forward strand.
AGCCACGTTTAAATGTGGCCAATGTTAAGTCAATTTAGTTTCGGTATCATACATCAGCCAAAGAAAAACCATTTTTTGCCAGTTTTGTTTTCTGATGACAAGGATTAGTCTTTCTTGGCAAAATTGCACTGTACTTCAGCCAAGAGTAAAATAAGATTGACTACAACATTTGTCCAACTGTGGATTGCAAGGCTGGTAGGCGCCATCACTGCTTCTTTGCGCTGTTCGTGAAAAAGGTTGAGATGGAAAAACAAAGCCCAACCCAACCATCCCCAAGATGCTGCACTACGCAAGGAGAAACAAACTGCTACTGCTTCCAAATTACAGATTTGTTGTTGTTCAGTCATGTCCAACATTTCACGCCCCATGGATCACAGCATGCCAGACTCCATTCCTCTGTTCTCTACTGTCTCCCAGAGTTTGCCCAAATAAAACTCCATGGGCAATATGAAGAGGCTAACATTATAGATAGTCCTCACTTAATGACCAATCACTTAGCAACCATTTGAAATGACAAGATTCCTCCAAAAAGTACTTACAACCCAATTTTGAAATTCTGACAGATGCACACACACATACCATGGTCACAGGACTGCATTTTGGGTGTTTGGCAGCCAGCTCACATTTACGACCGTTTGCAGTATCCTGTAGTTATGTGACTGGGATTTTCAACTTTTTTGCAAGGGACTCCAGTGTTTATTTCTGGTTTACAGCAAAAAAACACCATTATATAAAATGAATTCACTCAATGATTGCTGTGTTTACTTAATCACCACTGCAAATAGGCTGACATGGTGGCCCACTTAAAAACCACAATAACTTCCAACCACAATTCCAGGGTCAATTACAGTTATAAGTTAAGAACTACCTGTATAGCAGGAAAAACAGCCATTGTGACTCTGGAACATTAGGGAGATCAAGGTTAAAATCCTTGGTGTGAGAAGCTAAACCTGGTTATGATACAGTGGGCAAGCCTCCAAGCTGTAGACTGGACAGCACTTTCTAAATCACGATCTAGGGGAAAACTACTGCTTTCCTTCCTGTAAGGAGAGAGCAGCCCTTTTTCAGTTTTCTTCGCTGAGGCTTTCCTGAAAGCTTTAAAGAAAAACAGTTTTTCATACAGCGCACAATTTATGGCATTTTCTGCCACAAGAAGACCAATTGTTTAGACTGCTTTAAATTTCAAGAGTAGATAAATTTATAGAGGAAGGGCTATAAATAAGTATTGCCTAAAACCATTTAATGAAGCTTCATGTTCAGAGGCGATATACTACACCGAGTGGGAACGAGCAATAATTGACAACTATAAAGAATTTGTGGGGAACACTTGATCTTCAGCTTGATACATGGGAGGCTGACCCTTGGATAATCTGTTCCAGCTCACAAATAATGCTAGAGGTTAACCTCAGCTGAATGTTAAATGTATAACTTTGGGTTTATATACTTGCCCTTTCTCTCTTCTCTTCTGGCATAGACACAACTGATTTGAAAGTCTTGGGTTTTGCTTTCAATTCACTTGGTTTGCTCTGTACATATGAACCAGCACTATGATTAATTATAATTTAGGAAAAATTGTGTTTTTTAATCTGTACATAAGATATCCCTTTTTTGTGTGTGCCTTCAAGTCAGTGTTGACTCCTGCTAACTGCCTAGACAAGCAATTTTTATTGGCAAGATTTTTGGAAGTGGTTTATCACTGTCTCCTTCTTAGGGCAGAGAGGGAGTGACTGGCCCAAGGTCACCCAGCTGGCTTTGTGCCTAAGGCAGGACTAGAACTCACAATCTCCCAATTTCTATCCTGATGCCTTAACCACTACATTAATTTGCCACTCCTGATTATTCTACCTTGTCCCAATTGGGATCTAACAAGAAAATGTAGCTTGTAGAAAACAGAAACAAAAGTGTCCTCAATTAAGCTGGAGGTAAAAGGAAGGTTGAAGGACACAATACAAGGTTTTCTGCTACCTGTTCTTAGGATGTGCAGGAGAGAAAGTGCTGCCAAGTGATTAAAGCACAGGCTAGAAAGCAGGAGACCATGACCACCTTAGGCAGGAAAGTCAGCTGGGTGACCTTGGGCCCTTCACTCTCTCTCATCCCAACTCACCTCACAGGGTTGTGGGGAAAATAGAAAGAGGAAGGGGTGCTGGATATGTTTGTTGCCTTATTTACAAAAAATAATAAATATGGGATTCAAATAAATCAATAAACAGTTGCTGGCTTCAAAATGGTGTGCACCTGGGCAATCAAAATCTACTTGTTTTAATGGATATCGTATGCAGTGAATGTAGGTTAAAAAAAGGGCTGGTTTGCCTTGCCCAATCCCACCCACCATTCTGAAGCCAGTGGGTGTTGCTGCAAACACATTAGTAGGTACTATTTCCACTATCTGCTAAGCAGCCGTATGTGTCAGCTGACTCTTGCAATTCTGATATGGAGCTAATACGAACTGAAGCAGATGTACCAAGAGGGAATGCTTGATTCAGCTGCCCTGAATCACAAGCGAAGAAATACAAATCACTTTACACATGGGAAAAAAATGTCTACACATGGCTTTCTTCTTTAACAGTGTTTCCGATATCAGGAAATTAAAAATAAAAAAAGACCACACTCTAACCCTTCCGACCACTACATTGCCTCTCCCTGCATACATCTTTCATCTGCCCCTCCGTAAGAGGACTGTAACAGAACTCTGCAGATTGACAGTGATAAACTGCATCCCTCTGTTGCTTGGAAAAGAAAGTCGAGGAAAGGATAGGAAGATGGAGAAGGGTGAAGAGAGGTATTGCAAATTTGGGGGGGGGGGGGGGGAAGGATCCTTCAAGGTAAGAATGTCTCCTGGTGACATCACACACAGAGATAGATAATTCCCTTGGTAAAAAAGATATGAAAGTAGATTGATTGTGTCTTCTTGGGGATGTTATTTTTCAAGTACCCACTCCAGCCTACTCCTTTGGACTTTACGGTAACTCCCGGATCCCCTCTTGTTTACCTATTAAGCAAACATGAGAAAGACTTCAGGGAAAATACATTCTCTTTCCAGAGATCTCCCAATCTAAGCATGATTGTCTTCTGTCACTCAGAGTGATGACATGAGAGTGATGACATGAAGACTGCTGATAGCTCTGGAGCAGAAGTCTGAGGGAAAAGTAACATAACGAGGAATCAAACAGTCCCTCCAAAATAGGAGTCACCAGAATCTAGCCTAACTCCTCTTTCTTTTGAGTCACCAATCCAGGAAGCCAGATGACAGATACCCACCTCTGCTAGATGCTTTATGAACTGACATCAACCATCTTATAAATCCTCTCTACAAGCCACTTCACTGGCAGAAGGAGCAGATCTAGCAACAACCAGTACTTAACTCTGCAAAGCAAAAGGCATCCTGGTAAATTACATAAAATTTTCTATTCAGAAAAGAATAGAAAAGTCATCCTGGTAAATCACATCCCTCAGGAAAATCTAGTCAAAATCAATGAGATTGTTTACACAATGTATGGTCTGTGTTGATTATATCAGCTTTAACAGTGGCTGGGCAATAATCACTGCAAAAGAAGTATTGGTTGATGTTCCTGGGTAAAGAGTCTCCATCCAAACAGAGATGTTCAATCTACTAGTTTTTCATGAGTAAAGACCGCAAATCAGAATTAACTTGCAATTCATTTTACACATTAAAAGATTGGATCTGAGTAAAGACAGAAAACTAAATCAAAGACTACGTAGTTATGCCGGAGAAAATTAGTCCTAAAGATTTCCTGGGGATGGAAGGGGTTGGCAACCATCATAAATCTGCACGTCAAGTTTTTTCTGCATTTCATATGCAGTGGGAAGGGTGAGAAAGAAACTCAAACTAACTCTAATAATAAGCCTACCTTAATTTTATTTGGTATAACATGGAATAGAGAAGAACTTGACTTTCAAAATTATGTTATTCCACATCAACCTTACAAGGTAGACAAGATCAGGAAATCAACTCCAGAAGATGACTAAGGAAATACCGTAGGTTATAGTAATAGAATCTTGCAAGTCTACTTGTGTTTTATCTTCCTCCCTCTGATGTCCCTTTAAGTCAGGGAGCAGCCAGCCTGAGGCTCCTTCTAATACTGCCTCTTTTCCCCAGGCTTCAGGAATGCTTGTTTTTGTTTCTATAACAGTTCCCGAATATTCTCTTCAACACCATCTCCAAGGCCCTCTACCTCTTACTCACTATAGTAAAGAGAATTCCTGGAAACCCTGATATGTCTGTTTACTCAACTTGGCCTACTTTGAAGGTCTGATACTGGAGGGGGCAGATTTGACCCATTTTTTAATGTTTGAGGTGTTTCAGAGTGTTTTAATAGCAACCATTGTGTTTCCTGGAAATAAGACCTACCCCAAAAATAAACCCTAGCCTGCCTTTTACATGAGTGCCTAATATAAGCCCTACTCCCAAAGTAAGCCCTACTTAAGAGGCTCCACAGCTGGCCGGCCGCCCATTCTGTCTGGTTGCTCGTGGTGCCAACACGAGGTGAGGCAAGACAGGAGGCATTCACGCCCTGACATCTGCTTCATGGCAGCCGCACTGGCAGCCATACCCAGCAGGAGCCCATGTGGCCACCAGCCCACTTCAGTTTGCTTGTGGTCGCAACAGAGTAGGAGGCCAAGCGGCGCATTGGTACTGTGGCCACAAAGCAAGGTGGGTGTGGAGCTACCCCACGCGCCCCAACCAGCTTTCCTCAGGGCCCCCGCAGTCAGGCCATCCACGCCCCAACACCTGCCTTGCAGCAGCAGCACCAGCAGCCATGTCCAGCAAGAGCCCATGTGGCTGCCGGCCCACTTCTGCTTGCTCACAGCTGCAAGAAGGAGGAGGCCAAGCAGCGCACTGGTGCCGTGGCCACAAGGTGAGGTAGAGGAAATGGAGTTTCCCACAGGCCCTGCACCGGCTTATTTCAGGGACCCCGCAGCCAGGCCACCCACCCCTAACCCTTCATGAAATCAAGTTTGGCACCCCTGATTTAATAGTAGATTTAAAGGGAATTACAGACAAGACAAGATTACTGCAAAAGGAAAGAGCATCACAACACTGGCTGGATGGCTTCCTTCATCGATATGAACTGCCTCTAAGATGATCAACAACACTTAAGTTTAAGCTGGAAGATACTATACTTATTAAACGTGCACTTGCATTCAAGCCCTTTGTTGATGGCATCAACTTTTCTAAATAACAACTCTCCAACATGATTGCTATAGATGAAACTATAGTGTTGATGGACCAAGGCTCTGAAACGACAATTGATCAGAGGGGTGCCTCGTCAATCTACATTCCCTCCACTGGTTATGAAAGTGCATGTGTTTTCTGTATTTTTGCAATTCGTCTGGATGGAAACAAAGCCCCACCTCCAATCATAACTAAGGGCAAGAAAGATAAGATTGAACATGTTTCAGCATTTATGTTCTTGAAACCAAAAAGGCCTGGTGCACAAAAGCAGTTATAAGGAAGTGTGTCGATTTAATACTACCACTTGTTTTGTGAGGTGGCCAAATAGGTCTGCTAGTCAGGGATTCAGCCACACTCACTGCACTAAAGACATGAAGAAGTTTCCTTGCAGAGAGAAAAATAGATCAAATAATGATTCTGCAAGAATGACTGCCTATCTCCAGATTCTTGATATTGCAATAAACAAGCCATTCAAGGATCATTTGCACATGGAGATCAATGCCTACATTGAAAATAGAATGGAGAGAAATCAGTGTGAAAATTTTTCATAGCCTACCAGAGGTCATGACTTGGGTGAAGAATTCATGGGATAAAATCCCTGACACCTGTGTTGCCAATGTACGAGCAGGCTACATGGACAAGAAGTGGTCGTTTAAGGAGTCCTCTCTTGCTAGACATGAGATTGGGAACAATGGTTCTATAGGAAATGGAGTGGCAAGAAATTCAGGCCAGAATTCAAGGTTTGGAGTGTTATGATGATGTTCCAGAAGATGATATGACTGTATTTGGGGGGGAGGGGGTTAGAGTTTGGCATTGTGGTTGCCCTGGGGATGGGTTAGGCATGGATGGCCTGGCTGCGGGGGCCCTGAGGTAAGCCAGTGTAGGGTGGATGGGGCAGCTCCACCCCCCCCCATCTCACCGGTGCATTGCTTGGCCTCCTGTTCCATTGCAAGGAAGCAGAACTGGACCAGCGGCCACATGGGGTCCTGCTAGATGGGGTGGGTAGGGGTGGAGCTGCCGCCGCAAGGCGAGGCAGGTGTCGAGGCGTGGATGGCATGGCTGCAGGGACCCTGAGGTAAGCCGGTTAGCTCCACCACAACCGGCGGTCTCCTGCCCCATTGCAGTCATGAGCAAGGGTTTATTTTCCGAATTTTGACAACACAATCTCCACAAACTGGCAAGAACGGAGAGCTGTATGAATCCCAGGAGCTATCTAGACCTCTTCTAACTGAAGACACCAGGAATTGGGACTTGCAATGTTATGTTTTCCCTTTACATTTTAATCTGGCCAACGGCAATCCAAACTTGTTTAATGCTGGGGGAAGATTGGAAACGGCAGCAGCATTCCGCAAGTTTGGACTGCTATAGGATAGCATCATTATTCTTAGCCATGAAAGCAACAGGGGAAGAATTCTAAACAGATCTACAGTGGACATTTTACTAGGAGAGGTGTGGACTCTATCAGCCAGTGAGCCAAAAAACTTTTCATACTCTCATTACCTGTCTTCCTTTCAGAATATGCTTGGGCACTGGAACTTTAATTTCCAGGTCGCTATAGTCCTGAGACCAAGTGTAGTTCTCTCGCACAGCTCCATTATAACTGTCGGGATTTGCCTGGAATTGTTCCTGTTTCCTAAGGAAAAACAGAGAAAAGAATGTCAATTGGATCGACATAAGAACAGCAATAACCCTTATAAGGAATATACCAGTTCTAGGAGGGCATCAGTCCACCTTTACCAAAACCTTTCCCAAGATGAAACTCTTGCTCCCAATTATCACCTTTAGATAACTATTTACATTCAGCCTTCTGCACACTTGAAACATTATTGGCTTTTGACTCTCATTATTATTAGGCAGCAGAATTATACTGGCTACAGACAGAAATTCAAAACTTTATTCCAATACATCCAAGGTGAAGAAGCTAGTCTACATGAGGTCCCATAAGGCTGGCTGATATGTCAGCTTAAAATGAACTATGGAGCTTTCCCAGAAATAAGACAAACTTTGATACTCTTTTGTGGCAGAAAGCAACAAATAACAGAAATTGATTATGCTAGACAAGAATAACTGTCTTTATTCAGAAGGTGGCTATGTCTCTTTAGGTTATTCAACTTCACTATCTTCCCCTCCCCACCCCTTCTACATACATTTTGTCTAGTTCTGGGCAGCCTCCAAAACAAAAGGAAAAGTTAAAAATAGCATAACAAAAGGATAATGCAGTCAGACTTAGTAGCATGGGAGAGAAATCTCTTCTTCCCCAAAGGCAGAATCATAACACAGCATGAGACAATGGCGG
>JANHFK010000002.1:564141-590777 GCA_036250565.1 Sibynophis collaris
AACTTTTTATGTTTTAGTTTTTACGTAACTGTAATCTGTCTAGAGTTACCCTGTCGTAAGATGGGCGGCAAATACTTAATAAATAAATTACATAAGGCTCGCTCATCACACAAGCCAAATACAGTAGTTCTCAACTTACAACAGTTCACTTAGTGACTGTTTAAAGTTACAATGGGAAAAAAGTGACTTAAGACCATTTTTCACACTTATGACCATTGCAGCATCAGTTACGTGATTTACATTCAGATGCTCGGCAACTGGTTCGCATTTATGACGGTTGCAATGTCCTGGGGTCATGTGATCCCCTTTTATGACCTGACAAGCAAAGTCAATGGGGAAGCCAAGTTCACTTAACAACCATGTTACTAATTTAACAACTGCAGGGATTCACTTAACAACTGTGGCAAGGAAAGTCGTAAAATGTGGCAAAACTCATTTAACAAATTTCTCACTTAGCAACATATTTTGGGCTCAATTGTGGTCGTAAGCTGAGGACTACCTCTACACATTTTGGCTTAGAGCAAAATAAGCAGCCAGCTGTAGACATGTCTCATGTTAGCAACAAGGATGGAGCGTATTAGCCCTCCCTGTCATCCAGACAGAAAACATGACCAAATGAACCAATTCTACCTTATTGTAAAACTACAGAAACAGAATCCAACAAGTCAACCCTTCATTTAACTTGTTTGATCCACTTGGTGGATCTTTTCTAAGTTTCTTCCCCTGACCATTAATTCACTGGGTGTTCCTTCCTCTCTTATCTGTTTCCTGGGCAGCATCTCTTCCCATTATCCCTCAATGTCACCCTCACATTCCATTTCATCCCATTGTGCAAGTCATCTAAACTTGCATCTAACTGACTTCAGGATGTTGGGCATCATTCCTGCCCTGCAGAGATTTATTTCTGGTTCTGTTGCAGTGCCTTATTCTGACTGGGATATGCTTTCATCCATTACCTTAACAAGGTGCAGACTCACAGAAACACACACACAGACACACACGTCTAGAAATGTTTGCCTAGCACTTCTTCCAGCATCAAACAGCTTCATTACTTCTGTCACCTAAAAGAGGAACTGTCTGATTCCTCATTGTTTCTGGCAGAGGTGCAAAAGACATTTTTTGGCAGAAAGCATCTTCCCCTGGAGATAATGTGATGAGGACCCCCTGCTGATGAAGCCAATAGTCCCCTTTTTTTCCTCCCTTCCTGGCTCAGTGGGCTGCCTGAAATTAAATTCCTCTCAAAATTACATGGAGTAGGCTGAAAAGTGCCAGTCCCTCAAACCTGCTATTCTTAAGGGAATGTTTTTAGCATGAGGCTTCTTTTATGCATTGAATCACTTGGAATTTTGGATGATTTTTTCTTTTTTTTTTGAGGGAGTGTTTCTTGGTTTGTTTCATTATTCATTTCTCCACCCTGGAATTCCACGCAGAGGAAATCTGCTGGTGACACCATGAGCAGAACTGACCAAAAGAGACAGTTTGTGCCATGCAAAATGTGGCTCTCCCACAGTTCTGCATGATGGCATTGGGAATTGGCTACTTAGCAAGAGTCACGCATCACAACAGCCAATGTGCTAATTCTTCAAGTGGTGCTGAGATCCAGTCACACCCAGCACCCCTGTAGAGTTTTGAGTCTGGATTAGCACTCAGCCTTAGCTGAGAGTTTTGTTACCGACTGATAACTCAGTTGGCGCACCCTGCAGGGGGTAAAGCCTCAACCCAATAAATCTTGAAGTTCTTTTTTGAATCCTGGGCTTGAGGGGGGCAGAAGACATAAGGTAGCTTAATGAGCAAGGCTCACTTTGCAGGCCAATGTTCATGGAATGGAGAGTGGTCTAGCTTACAGAATAGCACAGGTGGAAAAGACTTTGGAGGTCTTCTAGTCAACCCCCTGCTTAAGCAGAAGACCCTATACCATTTAAAACAAATAGTTATCCAATCCCTTCTTAGAAACCTCCAGCATTGGAACAACCCCAACTTCTGAAGGCAAGCTGTTCCACTGGTTAATTGTTCTCACTGTCAGGAACTTTCACCTTAGTTCTTGGTTGGATCTTTCTTTGATAAGTTTCTAACCTACTTCTTGTCCTGCCCTCAGTGCTTTGAGGAATATATTGAATCCACTTTCACAAGCCTTGGAGAGTGGCCAGGCCAGATGCCACAATATTTGGCAAAAATGCAGTAATGAACTAATTTTCTTCTGCAAACTCCACTCCCTTTTGCTCCTCTTTTATTCCCTCTGGGAGGAGCCATTCATCGTCCACCTGTGGCATTACTCCCAAGTTGATCCTTGTTCTTTAGCTGTTCCTTTTGTCTGGCAACTCTGTGCATGTGCACACTGGGAACAGGCTCCAGCTGTTTGTCTGCCTCACTTATGTCTGACTCCAAAGGCAGCTGATAACTGGCATACGGTCCTGATCCCCTCTCTGCCTCCGATGCAGAGCCCCCATCAGAGCCTTCCCTAGACTCCAGGACTGGCCCATGTTCCTCCCCAATCTCCTCACTGTCCGAATCTGCTGCCAGATCTGCTGGCGGGCCACAACAATGCTCTTTTTTTCTACAAAAATGGATTGGAATAGGTAAGGCATTGCATTTTATTTATTTCTCTTTGTTTATAATTGTCTCACATAGCAGAGCAAGCTGTCTGATCATCCCTGCCTTGCTGACTCCCAAGAAAATTCTTTCTGTTGATGTTCTCTTGAGGATTCTCCTCGTAAGGCTCGGGAAAAACCTGTATCATCATAGGGGACAAACGTGCCATTTGTTCAGCTGCCTTTACAAGGCCTCCTGGCGGTTAGTGTGGAAAATCACCCAAAGAATCCTGTCCTGTTCCTGTGTTCACACACTGCCGACTGCAGTTTTATGAAAATTGCTGCTTCGTAGCCAGAAGCTATAGAAATGGGAGGCTTACCAAGTAACTAATTGTGATGTTGCTCATGAGATTTTTATGAAAAGTTTTTAAATGGGTCAGAAGAAAACCGCCACAGGCATAGTTTGCTGCCAAACTTCCAAGATTTAAGAAACTGCCAAAAAATCTTTCAAGCATCTACAACGTAAATTCTGGAAGCGCTCTGCCTGTGGAATCTATCAAAATCCAATGCTAGGACTGTTACCTATCATGAAGAGGAAATGGGAGAGGAATTTATATACCTGTTCAAGAAGACTAAGAGGAACTGACCATTACAGAGTGAAGATCCCAGGAGGAAGACCAGTTGTAGACCTCCCCCCACACCCCATTTACAACCACTTCCCAATATTTTCCAGGAGGAATGTCTCACTGACCTGTCCAGGAATGGAAGGAACAGTTGGCTTTTCGGGGGTCAGCAGGGTGCCTGGAATGTCAGACTGGTAGGAGATGGGAGGAGGCCCAGGGTTGAATTCATTTAACGTCGGGGTGCCGGGGTTCACAGTGGGGAATGAATCTGGGTAAGTTCCAGAAAAGGTTGAATCTGAAACAACAAAAAGTAGTAGTCAGGGGGAAAAGTTACCTTTCAGAAAAGGCTTGTACATATACGAATGTTGTGAATGAAGGTTAGTTTTAACCCCATGTAACATAATCTAGGGAGGTAAGTAGGGCAAGGACCCGGCAAGTCATTATATCAATAGAATTCATACTAATCCCCTGCAATGGTTAAACAGCAATTATGTGCGTATCTTGTCTCTTGATGACACAAATGTAACACTTTCAATGGTGATCATGCACCATACACAAGGTAGATCCACGAGATTCCAGTGAGGTCTAAAAGACAGTGCTCTCTCTCTCTCTCTTGGAAGATAAGACTATATCCCTCTCTAGAGCTATGCTGGCACAGTAGTTAGAGTCCAGTATTTCAGGCAAACTCTGCCACAGCCAGTTCGATCCTGACCACCTCAAAGTTGACTCAGCCTTCCAACCTTCCAAGGTCGGTAAAATGAGGACCCAAATTGTTGGGGGCAATGTGCTGACTCTGTAAACTGCTTATAGAAGGCTATAAAAGCACTATGAAGTGGTATATAAGTCTAAGCACTATTGCTGTCCCTCAAGATCTGGACCTTTCTCGCCACCCCCACCCCCCCCCGGACTCAGAGGCTGACTCACTTTGGCTGGTGTAGTCGTTGGTGCCACCGCCAGCAGACGAGGACTGTAAAGATCCAAATGGCGAGGGACCCGGTCCCAGGGCTGCGATCATCTCCATGACACTGGGCATCACCATGTGGGTGGGACTCATGGTGCGGCAACGCTTCAGCACGGGCCCATCCTGTTCCTCCTTGATGTGGATGTCAGGTTTGATTGGGACTGGCTTCCAGCTGCACGTTGGGTCGATGGTGATCTCTTCATATTCGGAACTGCGTAAATGGGATGTTTGAACATGACACTCAACCCTGGCTCCCACAATGGTGGATTTATACAACCACACAGTTATTCATGTCATAAAACATGCTAGTTCAGCAGGGAGTTGGTCTCAATGGCTCACATGGCCTCTCCCAATCCTGGAATTTTAGGTCTCTAGACAGGATTTCTTGATCATGAGCTGGTAACCTTGAACTGCCCACAAGACACACCAGGTGTGATCCTTCATTATTTCACTTATGGGGTCATTGTCTAGCCCATGAGGAGGAAGAGGAAAAATAAAAAAGGAAAACAAATAAACAATCCCTTTTTTAGAACCCTTTTTTAGGGTTCTAAAAAAGAAAATCTCTAAATGGCTTTAAGGTGATGGTTAACTGCTGCAAACTAGTGGTAAAAATGCCTCACAAAGATTTGGGGGTTTATGTTGAGGGGCTTCCAGCTTACATTTCTGGGGCTACATGGATGGTTCCCCTGTTCTTAGCAATGTTTTGCTCACCAAGAGACATTATTTCATTTGGAAAAACACACAGCAGAATACAGTGCCCTGCTTATTCTATTCTTCATAAAAATAATGCTTGTAAGCTGATTGCATTATTAGGCAAAGAATAGCTCATAGGAGTGCTACTGTTACTCCACCCATGGAACAAGCTCTAGTGTCTTCCATGAGGCTGTCATCAGATGGACTTCATTGGAGAAGCGTTTCTTCTACCAACATTTATAAAAAACACCAGCCTGACAATATTATGGGAATTCAAATGAGGAACTCTGACACTAGAGGAAATAAAACAAGAGAGCTAGCAGCATGGAGTAATATTGTGCTGCATTTTGCTTTAATGGAAAGCTCTGGTTTCTCTTCGAGCTTAGTCTCCCTCGAGTCCTTCACAGTAGTCCAGATATGAAGCAACCCATTGTGTGGATACGTACAGGTAGTCCTCAACTCAAACAGTTAGTTTAGCACCCATTTAAAATTGCGACACTGGAAAAAGTGACTTATTGTCACAGCATTCTCATGGTCACGTGATTAAAAAGTGGACAATTGCAACTGGCATGTATTTAAGATGGTTGCCATCTCTTGGGGTCATGTAATCACCATTCGTCACCTTCTCAGATGGCCTCTTACAAGCAAAGTCAATGGGGGAAGCCAGATTTGCTTTAACAACTTAATTATTTTTAATTATTTGCTAACAACTGTGGTGATTTGCTTAGCAATCATGACCAAAAAAAAAAAGATTGTAAAATCAGGCACGATTCATGTAACAACTGCCTTGTTTAGCAATGGAAATTTTAGTTCCAACTATGGTTGTAAGCCCAAGACTACCTGTATTACCAAGGTAGATTAGTTCAGCGCTGATCACAGCTGACGTGCTAAGTAGCGCTCAAGTTCCTGAATGAAAAGGAGGGTATTCCTCAGTTAAACAATTGTGCAGTTGGCTGCTTGCCAATCACAGTCCAGGCACAATGTGGTGCAAAAGAGCTTTACTAGGCTACAGTCTTCAGAAGAAGGACAACCACTTCCCAAACAGCCTGCTTTAACTGTAGCCTGGCCATCCCCTTTTTAGATTCATGCAATGCAACATTCAAAGAGCAATCAGAGTCTTAGCTTGGACTCCTGCAATTCTCAAATAGCTTGCATATATCAAAGTCTTCCCAACAATGTTTGTCCTTGCTAAAGCTGTGGAAGGGAATCATACACAAAGGTAGACCGCCTTTGCCTTGGTGCCCTCTCTGATTGTATCTAGTCCCTTTCTCCTTCATGCAGAGCAATGCAGTCTTTTGTTCAGCTAGGGGGAGGGGGAGGGAAGGAATAGGAGGCCCTCAAATGATGGAAAGGAAGTCTCACATGTTAGCTGCACTTGCTATGCATTCCTGGACAACCATGTTTGGGGAAAGAGAAGCTGGCTAGCATGTGGCTAAATACTCTTGAGTGAAAACTTGAATAGCACCAGGGAAGTGGAAGAACATCGATATAACCAACCAGCCCCCAAAGATTGAAGAGTTGCCCTCTTAAAGAGTGCTGATTGGATTATGTTTAACTGCCAGTTTCTTGGCTAGCTCATGGAGATGGGTGGGTGGAGTGGGGGAAGAGACAGGAAAAGATGTGGAAGGATGCCAAGTGAAGGGAAACAAATACTTGAATAGAGTGCAGCTAGTTCAGATGTAGTTCAGCTACCATGCAGAGAAGAAGGGAGAGTTGGGGGTTTGGGTCTAATTCAGAAATGCTCAAAGGGATCATTTGCGATGGCATGTTCCTCAACTTTGCTATGAGGATGACTAGCATTTCCTTCAAGGCACAAAAAGCAACTGCGTAGTGACCCCTTCCCCTCCAGGAATTCATAATAACCTCACAACAACCTTGTGAAGGTGTCTTGCTGCTCTAGGGCATCCCAAGCGGGGATCTGAACCCTGGTTGACCTCTGTTATGGGTTGAGACTGGCACTTGGCCTTCTTCTCAAAGGCCTTCTTTCTAACATCTGCTGGTCTACTTCATTCTGACCAATCCCATCTCCAGAACAACTGAATACCCTTCAGAGATACTATTTCTATTTCTCTTCTAAAATCTTAGGTTTCATCTAATCTCAAACATCAGAGTGAAAGATGCACCTCTGAGTTAGGGTGCGTGGGTGATAGCCCTTGCCTGCTCTTGCCTGCCCTCTAGCGGCCGTAAAACAGCATCACCACACCTGGCCAATCCCATTTCTTTTTATACAACAGTGAAAAGAACCAGCAAATCCAAGAAACTTACTTTTGAATATAAATCAGGATTCCCAACATGTACTGGTCCACTTCAAGCCCTTCCAACAAGGCTGTTTTACTGAATGAAAGAAGAAGAAATGTGGTGTTTGTGTGTAACCATATGCAATGCTCTGACAGGCTGCAGCTGCAAAATTTCAAACCGTAAACCTTATAGAGAAGGGAGGTGGGGTGCAACTTTTGGCTGTAGTTTTTAAAGGTAAAAACAGAGGAATAACTGAGTATATAGTCAGCCAGGCACCTGATTATAATTTTAAAAAGGGCAAGAATGTTAGGACAAGCCCTTCTGGACCTTGTTGGGAGTCTGAGCCCAGCCAAATAATTAATGCAGGGCCTTGGTGCTGCTGTCAGTTGACTGCCAACCTTTAAGTGGTCTGTTTTGTGAGCAACTCTTGACTTCAGCCCAGTAGCCCTGTGACAGCTGCACCACTGAAGAGGAATGGAAGGAGAACTATTACTTTTAGATCTTGCTTAAGAACTATCCAGCCCAGGATGGCCACAATAAACAGCTACAGAAATTAATCCACAGTATTTTTTCCCAGCCTTGGGAACTTTAAGATGTGTGGACTTCAACTCCCAGAATTCCCTACCCGGCATTGAAGTCCACACATCTTAAAATTCCCTGGGGAAAACTGGTCTAGAGGTTTTCTCTTGTGTGCTGCTTTCCTAATGAAGGTCCTTTCTTGGATTTAATATCCCAAATGTCTTTGTTTTTGCCACAGTCGCCTCAAATATAGATGCTCACTTGCAAACAGGACATCTCCACGTCCCCCTTTCACAATTTAGCTGCAGATAGGATTCCAAGTCGAAGCACTGCACAGAGAAAAAAAACAACAGGACTCAATTGGGCCAAAGGCATTAGAAAACAACTCCAAAGGCTTTGGGGACAAAGGCAACTGTCCAATTTCAGGAAAGGATGATACCTGTACTGGATCCCATGAAAGCTTTCCCTTCCACAAGAATAAATGATTGGGGTTTTCTCCCTCTCTTCCTTCAACAGCCCACCTTCTTTTGTCAGCAGTTCATCGTTCTTGCTGCAGGACTCTGTTCCTACCTTCTTTGTTAGTCAGAGGATAGGAAGACATGGGAGATGATCAGACTCACCTGTATGTGCCTGCAGTCGTGACCCCTGGCAGGAAGCTGGATTCTCCTGAAAGTAATGGGGCACTTCAGAGACACCTTAATGGCTGTCTGCTCTACGCCATCTTCGCCATTTGGACCCGGAGTCCCGGGGATTGTGCCGCTGCTGAAGTTTCGTTTGACTAAGGATGGAAAGGGGAAAATGATGTGTCAATGCAGACCCAATGGAGCAAGGGCAGATTTGAAAGACCACTGAGTCTTTTTCTGCTGTCAGTTTTCTGTTTATCTGTTTCTATGCAATTCAGTGGGCTGGGAGCGGTGATGACCAGCAGAATTGGGAAAGGGTTGAGATCAGGACACTGGAGGCCTTTTTGTATTCCTTTACCGTTTTAGCTTTGCCTGCCTCTATCAAATTGCCCATAGTCTAACCTGACACATAGTATTCCAACCTCAGCTAACAATAATAAGAGCTTCCCTGGCCCATCTGATAATTTGGCCCTCCTTACAAGTAGTCTTTGACTTACAGACATTTGTTTGAAGTTAGGAAGTGCTGAAAAAAAGTGATTTATGGCTGGTCTTCACATTTACAATCGTCATAGTGTCCCTGTGATCACGTTATCAAAATTCAGATACTTGACTACCAGTAGGTATTTACAATGGCTGCAGCATCCCTAGGTCAGGATCGCCATTTGCGACTTCTTCAGTCAAACAAGGTTAATGGGGGAAGTAAGATTTGCTTAGCAGCTTGGTGAATTCTGGGAGTTGAAGTCTACAAGTTTTAAAGTTGTCAGGTTAGACACCCCTGCTCTACACTCTTCGGTCTGGTCTTCAGAACGGCCTTTTCCAATCTCATCAGGCCTACTCCAATGACTTACAGATAAGCATCTGCTCTGTTGCCATGCATCTCTGACCCCAGCCTAATGGAACTCTACAGGAATTCTGCTGGTGGCTTTTACTCTCCTGAAGAACCAGGCCAGACAGTTCTGTCTCTTTGGCCAGACTTTACAGGTGGGTAAGGACTCTGAAGAGCAGAGATACTCACTTTTGGTGATGCAGTGCTCGGCCGGCAGCAGCCGCTTCTTGATCAAGCCTTGCAAAACAGACCGTACTGAAGGCCTGTGTACCAATTGCAGGACAAAAAGGTGGGACTAAAACAAAGAAAGAAGAGAAGTCACCAGGGCTAAACACACTCACAATTTGTATCACATGACAAAGTAGTGTCAGATCTGCCATCTTCAGCATGTCTTGCTTCCCACCATAAAATGGAAGGAGGAGGGAACTGAGGAAGGGATGACAGGGTGACAGGAACCAGAGGTATCAATCTGGAATGATCTGGCTGATCAAGGATGGAGCTATGAGAGCAGAATGTGAAACTCAACCAAAGAGTGCCAAACCCCAACACTGTTTCCAAAACACTGGAGGAATATGATTGGACATTGATGGGCTGGTCAAGAGGGGAGAGCCAGGGAGATGGGAAAAGTTTGGCCTTTGCATGTGAATATTCAGATCCAGCTTTGCTTAGCTGTAGCTGCTTGACTACATTGAACCTTTTTACTTCAACAAAATGGAGTTTGAGGTCTTTCTTTCCTAAATCTCCAATTTGGGACAAGCCTGACACACAGACAAAAAGGCCCTTCTGAACCCAGAGAAGTGGGTATTTGAATCCAGGAACCAATAAATGAAAACAGTATGAAAAGCTGCTCCACAAGGAAATGGTATCATGTGTAGCACACAACTCACTTATGAATTTGCTGCTGCAAAGAATAACAAAGGTAACTCGGTTGGCTTAAAATAAAGGAAATGTTCCCTTTATCCTGGACTTCCTGCATCTGTGTGTATTTAGAGACACAATTTATCCAGCCAAGAGTAGGCCAAAACCATCTTCCCCATCTGGTGCCCTCTGAGTATACTGGGACTGCAATCTTGTAGAATTCTTTATCCTAAAGGAATTTGGGAGTAGCTGTCTCCACCTACTGAATGGACCTCAAATTGGAAAAAGCTGATAAAGGAATTTTGGGAATTAGGACAAATGGCAATGGAGGACTAGATAGTCATCTGTTATGAAGCAGCCTGGAGTATCAATACCCTTCACAGAAAACAGAAGCTCAAAGAAGCTGCTATCTTTACTCTAAAGATCATTCCCAAACAAACAGAAGTTGAACTTACACAGCAACAAGCCGTGACTGTGATCTGGATGGTGTTCCTGCCGGGCTGGCAGACCTGCTTTAGGTAGAGGGGTTTGTGTGAAGTCTTGTTGTCTCCCCGCTCAATGGTCAGAGGGGTGGCATTCACGCTGACCTGGACAGAGGCTGGCCAGTTGGTGTTCATTTGTCGGTCCTCGTGATGGTAGCATTTAAACTGCAGCTCTAAGTCAGGCCTGAGAAGTAGAGAGGAACCATTTTTAAAGCCTTTTTAAAGAAAATACTCATGGTGCTTTGGAGAAGGCAGGAAGGCTATGGGATAAGAACTTTGCAACTGGAGAAAACTCTGGTATGGTCTCTTGTCCCATCTCTTTTGGCCATGAACCTGTGGTCCTCAATTCCTGCTGAGAATTGTGTTGCTGGAGCGCAATTCCCACCAGCCCTAGAGAACACTGCCAAAAGTGATGGGTCCTGAGAACTGTAGCAGCTCAACAGCTGGACGACCACAGTTCCTCATCTCTTTTGTAGAGTTCTCCCTGGGAATGAATGGCAATTGCTGAGAATTCTGGGACTTGAAGTCCTCTCACCTTTAATTTGTCAGCAGTGGGAAACACTCTCCTAAAGAGACAGGGAAAATGTTTTTTTCCCCAGCTAAGGGAAGTTCCTTCTTCATTGGTTAAGATTTATGAAATTGTTTATTGACACAGCAAAAGAACACCTAACAAACACTTAGGGGAGAAGGGCTAGAATTTTTTTGGTGAAATCTTTGGAAAGTCTCTCTCAAACAGACCTGTCAACTAGTTATCTGAAGTAATTATTGCACTAAAATCAGCAGGATAATATCCAAACACCTTCCTTAATAATCACTGAAACAGAGTCACTTGGTAGAGAGATGGACAGGACATAAATGTAACAAACTGAAAAGAAGCAGTTAGCAACTAGTTGATAGCTACTACCATTTTCTCTTTGATTCTCTACTGTTTTTCCTTCACTGTTTCTCAGCTGTCAAAGCAAATCCTTGAATAACCTCACTTGTATTATGGTTTTTTTCCCCTCCAGAATATTTTCATCTTTTCCCAGAACTTTAATCTCTCTGCAAAAGAGCATCTCACAGAGTTCAAGTGATTGCCAAGTACAGCCCAGAGACTCAGAATAAAGCAGAACCTGTTGCTGCTTTTTGCAAAAACAGCCAATTAAAATGTTCCACCTGAAGGTGAACTGATTCTCAGCGTTCTTCTGTGCTATTTCAGAAAGATGATATGGACCAGGCTGTAGAAACAACAGGGTGGAAATGTGCTATTGTACAGAAAGGTGGACTTGAGATCATAAATAGGTCCCGTTCAAAGAATCTTTTCTGGTTTTCAGGAATGTTGGAGTTAGGAGGCAAGTAACACAGTTTAGAGCTTTGCTCTTTTGCCTTATTCCAATGTGGGCTCAAAAGCAGTGATGGAGTAAGTTCTAGTTTATCCTCTGCTCCCAGCTCACCACTAAAAAAAAGAAACATGCAGTGTTCTGGATTCAGCTTTTGACTATCTTTCAAAAGCTGCCTATACTTAATGATCAGGGCAGCAGAAGCCAATTCTAGGTTAGAGAAGGAACAAGGTAATGTGTTTACTTAGTAGGATGAACTTAGGAAAATCATCATAGGTCTCACCTGAGCATCAGAGTCTTGTAAACAGAGTCCCTAAGCTGGAAGACATGGTTGCTGACTGCCAAGTTGTGCTGGAGACGGAAAGGCTCCAACACTACACCATCCCGTACAGGGAAGGTCAAACGCAACTCATCACAAGGGTTTCCTGGTGGGACAAGAAAAGAGAGTGGGCTGATCAGGAGTGGAAGGTCCACAGCCATAGGTGCAGGGATGATATGGGGCAGAGGAGCCAAGGCAGGCATGGAGGGAGACAGGCTGACCCAGCAACAGGGGACATAGTAAGAGAATGTCTGGGCCGTGGGGCATGGCAAGGGGCAGCCATGTGGAAAAGTGCTGCAGGTGGTATGAAAAACAGGCCTGGCTTCTGCCTTGACTCCACCAGGGCTGTCATTTCCTTTCCTCCCCCTAATTCTGTTGAATTTTGCAAGCATTTAGGAAATGGATTTTGGCACTCCCTGTTCTTTCTATTTCCACTGCAAGTTAAGGAAGTCTCTCAAGATTTTTCCCCCCAGCACCAAACTGCCATTTCTTAACTGCCACGGAACACGCCTGACCCCCAAAATTCCATTGCTCTGCAAGTAGTCCCAAATTCACATCACGGTCCAGAGCCCAGCCAATATGTAGAATCTAGAGGGGAAGTTTCTCCAGGACTCAACCATTTTGAGTTGCAGGGGAATGTGCATTGAGATGTACAAACACCTGTGTGAACTGGGTGCCTCATTTTTCAAATATCTTTGGGGAAAGGTGCCTTGCTCCTTAAAAAAATAATGAGGGAGACGTCCAGAATGAATTTTTCTTGCTAAAAAAATGTGAATTTTGCAAAACGGAGTGGTCCAGTCAAGAAAAGTGTTGCCACTTGAATGCTATGTTGGTTTTCCTACCTTATTGTGTACTACCCCAAGTCTCAAAACTGAAATGATCTATAAATATTGTAAATGAGTAAATCAATTAACCAGTGAATTGTCATTACTAAATGATGTCTCATACTCTCTTTAGCTGGGAGAAGCCCTAAATCAACCAGATTGGAAGGACTTTCTCAGCATCTAAGACTTACCAGATGGAGAAGGATGCAAAGAACCAATGTTGGGAGATGGAGAAGGATGCAAAGAATTGATATTGGGTTTGATGTCTGGAAGGAATGGTGACTTCACATCCTGTCCTGGGGACATGTAGGGAGGGATATTACTTCCAGGGGTCATCGGAGGTGTGGGGTTACCAGGTATAGGAGAGCTTGGATAGCCAGGCATAGATCTTCCCGGCTAAAAAGAGAACAGAATTATAACTCAGATGTTATCAACTCTTATGAAGCTTCAGCCCACCTTCTAGTAAAAGTGACCCCAAACTTTACACAATGGAGTACAAATTGAAAGTCCTCTGAATATTGAACCAGGAAAAAGATGACTGCATTTACATTCTACTGAATGCATATTTTCCAAACTAACATCCTTGAGATGCATTAACCTCATGGACATAAAGGAGTGGGAAAAATTGGCAGGTCCTTGTGCTGAGGCTTTCTCACTTCTTTTTTCTGTGGGTCTCCCCCACCTAGCCATTATTGCCCAAAACAATTACAAATAGTCCTCGACTTATGACCACAACTGAGTCCAACATTTATGTTGCTAAGACATTTGTTGTTAAAGTTAGTAACACAGTTAAGTGAATCTGCCTTCACCACTGACTTTGCTTGTCAGGTCACAAAAGGGGATTACATGACCCTGGGATGCTGCAAAGGTCGAAAATATGAAAAATGGTCATAAGGTCACTTTTTTCAGTCTCATTGTAAATTTGAAGAGTCACTAACTGTACTGTTGTAAGTCGAGGACTACCTGTACTTAGAATTGTGCAATAGGAAGAATTATAGGAAGACTATTTAAAGCAGGGGTGTCCAACCTTGGCAACTTTAAGATTTGTGGACTTCAGCTCCCAGAATTCCCTAGCCAGGAGTTGGAGTCCACAGATCTTAAAGTTGCCAAGGTTGGACACCCCTGCTTTAAAGCATCATACCATTACAATCATGCAGGCAAGGACTAATCAAATAATGTAACTCTCTATGCAAGATCAAGACAATGTTTCATTCACTCACAACAGTGAGCAGAATCTAGTTTGTTTTTACATGGCTGGTTTGCTCTTTTGGACTTTTCGGCTGTAGTCTGGTGGTTGGCTTGTTCTCATTTTTTGCTAGTCCTCAGCCACCTATGAATGGGCCAATTGTTTTACAGAAGCAACCATCCCATTTCCTTTTATCTTTACAGACTGCCTTAAAAAATATTGCATGTCAGCCTTCTCAAGCTAAACTGGCAGTGGGTAAACAAGGACATAAAGATGCAAGACTTCCTGATTTACTGTCGATCACATTGTGATCTCTGTGTACTAAATAAGAGTTCTATTTATATTTCAATCAATGTGCAACTTCTTGCCTTTTCTCTCTCCTACTTTATGAAAAGTGCTAGAAACTACTCTCTTGTAGATGAGGACTGCAAAATCTGGTATCAGGCTGTGCTTTTTACCATGTGAAAACTATCTCCCTTGCTGCATATATTTCAATTTTCCCCCAAATGTCCATTTTTTCCAGTTCAAAACAGTTAGAAAAGAAATACACCCAACTTTGGCCACACCAAGGGGAGGCTCTTGGAAGTTAAAATATAACATTATTCTCTTTGAGTGAAAAGGGCAACCCTGACCCATAACAGGGAATAGGACCTAACCCCTTGACATGACACAGGAGAAAAGTATTAAAAATGGACAATAAATAACTTGCAAAAAGATGCAAGACAGCGCAACTTCTTGTTAACACATTAACCCCATTCTTTAACTCAATTAGCAGAAGTGTTTCTCTGTTTTTTAAAAAAGTGGGATAAGAATGCAAAAGATGTCAGTCAAGAAATGAACCTAGCAAGAGGTTGATGGTAATTCTAAGCTAATATAAAAATACACAAAGTCAAAGTCTTGCTTACATGATGCACCATTTGCTTCAATCCTGTTTAAGAAAAATGAAGACCAGGATGTTGTGCTTTATGTGTAAAGAGAAAGAGAAATGAATGAGGGAAGGTGTGAAGGTATGTTCTAGGTGGAAGAACTTTGTGAATCTATGTAAAACACATGAAAAAGCCATCCTGGAATGCAGAGAAGATTGGTAAAGTAGATCTCCAGCTCCTACAAAGACGGGGACCTGGAGGCTAAAACATAGGAAGAACAGTTGCAGGAATTGGGTCTGTCTAGCCTAGTGAAAAGATGGACTAGGGTTGACACAATAGCAAGTGTTCCAATATTTGAGAAGGGCTGTCACAAAGAAGAGGGGGGTCAACCTATTTTTCAAAGCACCAGAAAGCAGGAAAAGAAACAATGGATGGAAACTGATTAAAGAAAGAAGCAACCTGGAACTAAGGAGAAATTTCCTGATAGTAAGAACTATCAACCAGTGGAATAGCTTGCCTTCAGAAGTTGTGGAAATACGGCAGAGAGATAACACCTAGCATATAACAACAGAAATAGCACTTGCAGTATGTATCGCTCCACAGTGCTTTACAGCCCTCTCTAAATAGTTTACAGAATCAGTATGAGAGGTGGTATTCAGTAGGTTCTGACCAGTTCTGGAGAACTGGTAACAGAAATTTTGAGTAGTTCGGAGAACCAGTAAATACACCTCTGACTGGCCCCGCCCCCATCTATTCTTTATCTCCGGAGTCCTAGCTGATCGGGAGGAATGGAGATTTTGCAGTAACTTTCCCCTGGAGTGGGAAGGGAATGGAGATTTTACAGTATCCTTCCCCTGCCACACCCACCAAGCCACGCCACGGCCACCAAGCCACATCTACAGAACCGATAGTAAAAAAAATTAAATCCCACCACTGATCAGTATATTGTCCCCCACTATCTGGGTCCTCATTTTACTGGAAGGAGAGGAACTGAGTCAGCCTCGAGCCCCATCAGGATTGAACTGCTGCCAGTCAGCAGAGTTAGCCTGCAATTCTGCATTCTAACCACTATGCCACCACGGCTCTACATTATTGCCAAGTACAACATTGCCAAATACCTTAGAAAGCCTCATCAGGAGCAAACAATAGAACTCACCCCATTCATAGTAGCTTGTCCATAGGTATTGAAGTTGCCACCATTAAAATTGGCATTTTGACCATTGAACTGATCAGTAGGCTAAAAAGAGAAAAGTCAAAAACATTTGTTACTAGAGTAATTTGGGCCCTGATTCCCAAGGCAGGTGTTATCCATCAATCCAGTTCCATCCCACCTTGATTCCAAAGCAGTGCTTCTCAACTATCATAACTTTAAGATGTATGGACTTCAACTCCCAGGATTCCCCAGCCAGCACGAGAGGTGAAGTCCACGTATCTTAAAGGTGCCAAGGTTGAGAAATGCTACTCCAAAGGATACTGAGTAGATCATAATTCTGCAGTCTCATTTTATCCCAACCGCAAGCAATGACAAACAGAAGATCGCTGAATTCTCATGTTATTATGGCCCCGCTAGTAATTTTTTGAACAATTTTCTTCAGCCCAAAAGAGGGCTAGCTGTATTAAACTGCTGAATTGAAATCTCTCTCTAAAGAGTTTGCTGTGCATGAACGATTGTTAGGAGCCAATTCTACAAGTTGTGTGCTTCTTAAATGTTGAATACTGGACACTGAACAGCAAACAAGTTGAATCAAGTCCCTAACAAAGGGAAGAGAGTGGAGCACGCAGCCAGATAAACATCTCAGCACCCTGGGATTGCCTAACCATTACAGAATTTTCTCTCAGGCCTGATTTAAAGTCCTTCCACCCATATTACATTTATGTAACTCTTTTTTTTTATTACAGGGAGTCCTCAACAGATGACCACAATTGAGGCCAGAATTCCCACTGCTAAGCAAGGCTATTTAGTGAATTGCACCCAATTTTAAAACCTTTTTGCTGTGAGTTTTAAGCGAATCACTGCAGAGTTAAGCGAACGAAATGGCCTCTAAATGAATCTGGCTTCTCCCATCGACTTTGCTCAAAAAACAACTGGGAAGATTGCAAATAACCATTGTAAACATATGCTGATTGCCAAGTGCCTGAATTTTGATCATGTTACTGTGGGAGGATGTGATGGTTTTAACTGTGACAACCTGTTTTAAGTAACTTTTTTTTTTAGTGCCATTGTAATTTCAGTCACTAAACGAATAGTTGTAAGTAAAGGACTACCTGTACAGTATATACTATAGCATTATTGTTCTTGTAGGCTATTTTATATTGCTGGCCTGAGACTGTCCTAAAGAAACATCCGAAATTCATCTGCATTTATACAATACACCAATGTGTACCTTAGTTGAGATCGCACAGTATGGAAAGATAGCCTTGCCCAACAGGGTCTTCTGCAGAGGGATGCAGCTTTTCTACTGAAAGACTATGCTGGCTATGGATTTGGAGAAGGGAAATCAAATCTATTTGAAAGAGAGCCAGACTGAGGATGGTTGAACTAAACTGCAACCGAGGTTTACAAATGACAAAGACTAGATTCATACAGTGCAGTAAACCAGACAAAAAACAACTTTAAATTATACTTCAGCACAACTTGAAGATTCAAGAGATGTGAGATAGGGTTATGTGAACCAACAGAAAAAGGATCTAGATCCAGTTTCCCCAGGCACAATTGGCTGCATTGGATTAAGTCCCAAGAAACTTTTTTTTTTCTTTATTGCTGGCTTATTCTATAACCTTAAGAGAACATTTTCTTCTGCCCGTTAAAATTATTCAATCAACCTGCACTGACTCTTGTTGGGAAGAGTTGTTCTTATGACTGCTAGCTGAAGATTAGAACAAACAGAATATTTTATTAGAACCTTAACGCCACTCTTTCCCCCAACTGATTATTTTCAGGATTGTGGGTTTCCTGCTTTAGAATTCTCCATGATCATTGGCCAGAATTCTGGGAGCTGAAGATCCCACATCTGAAGGCCACCCAGGTTGGAGGAGGCTTTCCTTACAAAATCACCAGGATAGCGAAAAACCAATGGAAATACAGGTATCTCCCTCCTTCCTTAGGGAGATGATCTCTTGATGCATTCATCATTCCATTAGGAATCTGCTTTCTCTCCTTACAGAATGAATGTCTGTAGGTCTCTTTCACCTTCACTGAGAATCTGGTACAGCTGTTACCATAGCAACGGAGTACCTTATAGTATGGGCCGCTAGTACTGGAGGCAGAGAGATAATGGCTCACTCCCTGTTGCAGTGGCAACCGGTGACCAGGATAGGAGGGGGATGGAGCAGATGGTTGAGGCACATTCGTGGCGTACTGTCCAGCTTGAGAGGGATACTGGCCACCTTGTATATATTGTTGTCCTGGATAACCCTGGAAGAAAGCCAGAAAAAAGGGCAGCTGAGTGATAGCCACATACAATGATGTTGCCTAAATCTGTAAACTATTTTTAAAGTAATACATTGAGGAAGGGATTAACAAGAAGTACATTAAGATTTCAGTGAGTTTAGGCATCTGGAAAAACCAACTGGGGTGGTTTCAGAGTGTCTTATTTCTCTGCTATCTACTGGCCCCATAACCCATCAAACCCTGGAAAAATGTTTGTCCCACCCAATCTTCCCTGTCTCTGGGAGCCTCAGAGAAATGCTGGGGTCAGGTGGGGGGCCCTAGGTAGCTTGCAAATGGCTCACCTCTGTGCTGAAAGCTTATGGGGAACTTTGCTGGATGCCCACACATCTTACTTGGGACGGTCTCCTGGTGTTAATTTCTTTTCTAGATTTGATTGGAGGGTGGCAGGTGTGGTCTCTGCCATCTTGTCTCAGGGTACTGTCAGTGAGACTAAACGACTTAGCAAGGGCACTGTTTCAGCCAGTTAAGAGACTAACAAATTTCCTAATTGTAGGCATCCAGATTGAACTGAGAATGTTAATTGCTAGGCTCTATTTCACTCATTTTAAGTCTGGATGAAATCTTCAGGCCCATGAAATTGGCAGTTATCAATATTTCAGGAGGGAGGCCAGAATGCTCAACACACTTAATAATTCTAATATACTTTCCTGAGATTGGCTCTTTTGGTTTATCTCTTGCAATAATTTTATCACCTCATGTATCTTGATGTCACGGATTCTTTTATGGTTGGAGCCCAGGTTAGTGAGCTCCAAAACTAGGAATACAAGTAGCCCTCAACTTATAACCACAAGCGAGCCCAACATTTCTGTTGTTAAATGAGACATTTGTTGAGTTTTGCCTCATTTTAAGATCTTTCTTGTCACAATTGTTAAGTGAATCACTGCATCTGTTAAGTTAATAACATGGTTGCTAAGTGAATCTGGCTTCCCCATTGACTTTGCTTGCCAGAAGGCCGCAAAAGGAAATCACATGAACCTGGGACACAGCAGCTGTCATAAATATGAGTCAGTTGCCAAGCGTCTGAATTTTGATCACATGACCATGGTGATGCTGCAAAGGTTGTAACTGTGAAAAATGGTCATAAGTCACTTTCAGTGCCATTGTAACTTTGAA
Source organism: Sibynophis collaris (assembly GCA_036250565.1). NCBI lineage: Eukaryota > Metazoa > Chordata > Lepidosauria > Squamata > Sibynophiidae > Sibynophis > Sibynophis collaris. The sequence continues at coordinate 583,571 of JANHFK010000002.1, forward strand.
CAGTCACTAAATGAACTGTTGTAAGTCATGGACTATTATAAGGAAGAATCCTGGGTTACTTCCCTTCCTGTTTCTGCTTTATCCTTTCCTTTTTCTTAGACTGAGCCCTTGTAGTTGGATGTAGGATGTTGACTAGTTTTTGCAAAGTCTGCTCTCTGTGACCTGGTCTCTAGGCAACACATCCACAAGTACCAGTACTCAAAAGCTAGTACTCACTGTTTACTACACCACTCTTCCTTAATTCTAGTGTAACTCCTATTCCTTCATTACTTCTTTTTATGAATAACTCTTCTATTTGACTTAGGCTGTTTCAGCTATTTTACTTTCTCAAACACAACCATCACTCCTATCCTCTCATACTTGGCATACTGGAAGTATATGCCTAGATCCCAAAGGTTATGTTGGTTAGAATTCTAGAACTATAGATGCGGCACAATGGAATGACACTCAGATGGGGAAGACTGGCACTCCTTGGCAAAGGAGGCAGGTCGTAACCTAAGGCTTCAAAGCTTGAGCTCCAAAACCCTTCCACCTTTGATACACACCTCGCTGGAATAAGTTCTCTTGACACTTTGCCGGGGTATCTGCTGGCCTTGTGGTTGAGTAGGGTAGCCATGCTGTGGCATCCTCTGCCCAGCGTACAGGGCACTCATTGCAGGACTCCTTGCTGTGTTCATGTTCATGGGTGACATCCCAGAGGCATTTAACATGTTGGCTGGATTCATCCCGGGAGGTACAGTTGGTCCTCGAGGCCCCGAATGAGGGAGGAATTGATTGTTGAAAGGCTGCCCAGCACCCATCTCCAGAAAAAGAAAAGGGAAAGAAGTTAAATAGGATTTGTCACAAAGCCAGATTTTAGGGAAATGGATTTGTAGGATCAACTACACCATGCTGGATGTTATAGTAGTCACAATTCTAATGTTTCTATTCAATTCAGCTGGCATTTCAGCATTAGACAGACACTAAATGGCACATCAACTGTAAGTCATAGCAATCTCGTTCCTCACTTTTTTGTGTATTCTGACTACCAAAATTTATTATTTTTCTACATCAGCTATGCTAGCTTTGATGGACCACTGGTTTTCTTCCTGTTATGTGCACAGTACATACCCTAAAGCTGTGCTGAAGCCTAGATCCAAAAAACGACACTGTGTCTACTTGTACACAAAAGCTCTCTGCCACTTCAGTAAAAGAGAAAGGCCAAATAAAAGCCAAGGAGAAATATTTTGGGATGCAGTGTAGTTAGCGGTCAAAATAAACAATGAACTGGAAGAGTTGACACTTGAACAGTGCAACCAGTTTCAGAAGTTCACAGGGAACCATATGGAAGTTTGAAGGTTATATTGAACAACATTACAGAATACTGTGATCCCAGCTTCCTTGCAGATGACCAGAAAGACCTGATTTATAAGCATGAGAGGGAATATTATCTCTCAGCTTAACACCTCTCTATTGATATGTCGAATGAATTTTCCTTCCACATAATTCCTGTCTCCATGGTTTTCACTCCTGTGTCTATCTCTGCAGCAAAAGAGAAGAAATCTACCTCATAATTTGCCTTCTAAAGTTGTGGGTGCTCCATCATTGTAAGCTTTAAAGAAGAGACTGGACAGGCACTTGTCTGGAATGGTATACGGTCTCTTGCTTGAGCAGGGGGTCCAAGATTCCTTCCAATTCTTATTCTGTTCATTGTTCATGGTGATAGGAACGCCTCAGCAACTTCCAAAAAACACATAGCCCTGCTGCCCTGTATTATCCACACAATTTCATTCTTTGATTTCAACCCATATGCTGGCCAGAGAACAGAAAGAGGAGGAGAGAGTTTATCCTCATCCAGTATTCCAGGAGTGGACAACCTGTAACTTGTGGACTGGCTGCATGTGATTCCTTGACTTTCTGAAGTGGCACCATCTTTGGGTAGATGCTACTGAATGCTTCATAATTCTGCTTCTTGGACTTGTATCACAAAGTATTAATAGATGGCGCGTCTCTTCCGCCATCTGGTTAGCACTTTCCATCACTCTTATCCCACATTAAGAAAACCTGCTCAGCTTACCGCTCCATACTGACTCAGCTCCTGGCTCTGCTTTTCTTGCAAGGCAGCAACTGTGGCTGTGGCTGTGGCTGTGGCTGTGGCAGCTGCAGCTGCTACAGCGGCTGCAGCGGCTGCTTGGGTGAAGTCTGCTGGGGGTCTCCCAGTATGAGAAGGTATGCCCATTCCCCCTGGGCCATTTGGGCTCCCTGCATAACTAGAGAAAAGACAGGGTTTATAGCCAGGTGGCATATATTCTGTACACTCTAATGATGGCCACAATCTAGTGTTGGAAGTCCTTAGAATCTCATTTGCACAGACTGTGGTGTCAAATGGCTGGAACTCCAAAATGAATTAAAGCAGTGCCCCCCCAACCTTTTGGGCACCAGGGACTGGTTCCATGGAGAAAGATTTTTCCGCACTCCAGAGGGGGTGTGGGTTTGCATGCTGCCTGCATCCTGTGGATGGGGCTTTGCTTGTTTACATGGCCTGGTTGCTGGCATGCTGCAGATCGGTGCTGGTCCACAGACTGGAGGTTAAGGACCCCTGAATTAAGGGATCTCAGAACTGCTGCTAAATGAAGGAAAAACAAGTACAGGAACAGAGAGAAGGGCTAGTATTGCATCCTGTTTTTTAAAGGCACAGGCTATTAATATTTTAATCTCAAATGCTATTGGTCATAAACTACATCACTCTCAGCTTCTGAGATTCCTGTCCAAATTATAACTGCAAACATTGGGATAACTTCTTTTGTTGTTTTGCAATGTGGTTGGACAGGTATGCATGCATGCATGGGGCAACTAAAAGATCACAAGAAATCAAGAAATATAATTAAGATGTGGGATGCTCAACATTAAAAGGGGAGAGACAGAGAAAGCATGTTTCTTTCTAGGCTCCCAGATGCTGGTTGCCAAACCCAATTTCTCAGATGCTAATGGCAGGCTGGATTTCTATGACTTGGTAAAATGTTTTGGAGATGCAGTAAGAATTCCCATTGTATCTTCAGCTTCCATGCAGTGGAAGGAGCTGAGATGCTCACTGAGGTGAGGAAAGATGATGATACACAAATAAAAGGTCTGGGAGATTAGGCAACCAGACTTGTGACTATGAGATGGCCATCACACTTACACACCCTTTCCCCCACTGACTTGGCAACAGGCATAGCAGAAAGGGGCTGACTCTGGGTGTAATTACTAACAAGCTCATCTCTTCCTATCTCTCTGGTGATTCTCCTCTCATGGCACATGGGGTTGATTCACTATTATATGGAAGCATTAAAGAAGGAATGTTGTAACTATTTTAGGATTCCAGGGAAAGAAGAAAATGACCTTTTTTCCCAAGAGAGAGAGAATGGACAGAGGTGGGTAGCTGGGGAGATTTTCTTCCTACTAACTCATGATTTGCTTAGCCACACAAACTCTGGTTTACAAACAGCAGGAAATATTTCTGCAACTCCTCCAAAGGAGCGTCAATTTGCTTAACCTTAGTACTCCCCTATGCTCTGTCCTTAACTCTGTGTATTCATGTTCTGTCAGAAATCACACCAACAAGCCAGAGGAAAACAAATACAGGGGTACCCCAGTACTCAACTCTTGTAAAAGTTGTCGAATTTGTACTTGATGCATTTTGGTGCAAAAATTTTGTTCCAATACTTGTTGTTTGTTTGGTTCTTGGTGCACAAGCTGGAAGCTGTCGGTGTCAGCTACCTCATGACTCGCTATTCTTTCCAGCCGAAACAAGGGGTCACATATTAGTCATGTGGTTTGTTTAGCCCTAATCATTTTTAGTACTCATTGTGCCTCCCAGAAGCAATTAACGATGAATACCAAGGTACCACTGTACTTGGAACTGAATGGAATGGTGTGTCTTCCAGGAATCTTTGAGCCAAGTCTATGATGTAACCAGGATGCATCAAAAGTAATTTTTGAAGGCTGCCCTACAGGTATGTTTGTCAAATTATGAAGGCTGGAACTTATTTCCAGAACACCACAAGACCTCTGTCTTTAGGGTAGGACAGCTTTTATAGACAGGGTTAGGCAGTCATTGAGCATGTGTAGTGGAGAATATTAAATTCTGAAAAGCAGTTGGGAATTTTGTTCTCTAGCTTTATTGAGGCATAGTAGCTTAGAAATGCAAAATGAGAAAACTCAAATAAGGAGCATGTGGCTCCAGTGAACTGAACTCTTAAGAAGACCATCTTTTGTCAGATATGAGTGAGAGAAGCAGGGAGAAGTTCCTTCCGAGTCCCAGATATGACAATCATTAAATGGGTGAATGTTTAATCAACAATAGACTGCTATACAATTTTGTTCAAAAATAAGCTGTATTGTTGAGGAAGATTAATTCCTAGGCAGGCATAGCACTGCCCCCTGATTTAACTAAATTGCTGATGTTGAAAAATGCTGATTGGAGCTAAGGTCTCAATGCAGGAGAGAGGATGAGATATGAGAAATTTCCCTACAAGTGGGACATCTCTCTCACTTGTAGACGTGCACAGACGACCTTCTGAGAAGCCTCTTTCAGTTTGTTTGCTAGGGACTTTTATCTTTTCAGATTATAACCAAATTGACTGCCTTCAAGAAGACCATCAGTTTTGAAGTGAGCACCAAACAAAGAAATAAAACATAGATGTGTAATCAACAGCTCAGTGAAAACCACCATGGACAGGGGGAAAATGCCACCAATTAACCACCAGGAGTGGTGGTTCAATGCACTATCACTTGTTTAGTTGATTGCACTCTAGTAGTTCCAAGAACAATCAACCAGGTGAAATCCTAGCAGGACATCATGATATGGAGGTCATATATTTACTTATGAGCAATTCACTGTTGTGTAACTCATCCAGGACAGGCTTGGGGCTTCATGTATGGTGTGACTTCTGCTCACTGTGACTGTTTCAACAACTTAACCATTTGTTAATAATTTCCCATCAAAGGCACCACATCTGCTGATCCAACTTGCCAACCAGAACCTACCTTGTGGTGAAGCCTGGCCCTCCAGGGTATGAATTGCGACTGTACATCCCAGGTTGCACATAACCTTTGCCTGTGGAACCCTCAGGGAAAGGCTGCTGTCCCATAAATTGTGGTGAGTTCATGCCAGAGCCACTGCTGGCCACGCTGGGCATCATGGGATTGCCAGCGGTGTTTCCTCCAGGACCCATGGGGTTTCCAAAAACCTGCCAAAGATCAAGGGAAGAGAGAGAGTTCAACTAGATCAGCAATGCAAGGATCTACTTATGGTCCAGCAAGATGTGAAGAGGCATGAGATAGGAGATCCAAACCCAAACAGTTAAAGAATCAGGAGTTTCCACACATGCTCTAAGTCCATAAATGTCTTTGTATCAAAATTGAGTCTACATCCAGTCCTAGCAGCTTCCTCTGCACAATACATTTATCAACACCCAGATATATGAGGAGGACTGACAATTCTTTTGCTTAGAGAATCTCAGCAACTTGCTGCAAAAAGCATTAGAGGTCAACTGGATTTCTCTTTCATTTCTTTATAGACTAGGTAAATTCAAGCTTGTAACCCCTAATAGTATGATGTGTATGGGGGAATAGGGAGAGGGAAACAGGGAGCTGCTTTGAGCTTTTAAAAACCACATAAAATTTATAGGACAAAGAAAAATTAGGGATGGCCCATCCTAGCCAGATACCTGCTGCCAATATGTCTTCCAAATCTCAAACTTTGGAATTGCTCAAGCTACTTAATCTGGAGTAAATAATAAATATCTACTATTGTTAAATTAAATATCAGTGAAGAGAGGAACCCAGAAAACAACTAGAAAGATTGACAGGAAAGTTGTGCTTCCTGACTTTTTTCAGAAGGACTTAATTGGGCTTAATAATAATAATAATAATAATAATAACAATAATAATAATAATAATAATAATAATAATAATAATAATAATAATAATAATAATAATAGTTTTTATTTATATACCGCCCTTCTCCCTATTGGGACCCAGGGCACTGTACAAGTCCAATAAAAACTTAATTACAGGACGTGACAAAAATAATTTATTTGGATGTTTTAATGGGATTATGGTGGATAAATTCATGGATGATATCAGTCAAAGGCTTTCAGTCTTGAGATGTATTGTCACCTCCCGATTAAGGACTACATGCCTATAGGTATAATACCATCTGCTTAAAAACACTTCAGAGATTTCTCCTTGGTCATGGTGAGAAACAAACTGTTGGATTAACCCTTGGCCTGATCCAGTTGGTTTTTTCTTGTGTTCTTATGTTTTTCTTTACTCGTTTATTCTATCTATGGTATCTATTTTTGCACACAAACTCACGCATGTGTCAATGGGTGTCAAGCTCACATCGTCATGTCACATGACGTGACTTTTCCCTTTGCTAAAACGGGGGTGGGGGTGGCCAGCGTGTGATGCATCTGGCCTGCGGGCCGCAAGTTTGACACCCCTGATTTAGAACATGAGAAGATGTGGCAGTCAGAAAATAAGATGTTTTAGCTTGTATTCTATTTCACAGGAGAACGACTCTGCAGTTTAGAGGAAGGAACCCCTGGGAATGGTACCTACACACGCCATGGTTCCATCTTTGCCTCTTTGGCTGGTTGTTTCATAAAGAAAAGTGAGAATGGCATGGTGAGAATCAACTTCTCAGTTGTGTCTGGGATTTCAGTTGTAAATCATGCATCCATGTCAGTGGACCTGATTTTATTACAGCAGTCAATAAGCTAATCATGTAATTGTAAGTCCAAATCACATGCTCGTTAAATGAATCATGCGGTTTACTTATTTATTTATTATTTATTTATTTGATTTATATGCCGCCCTTCTCCGAAGACTTAGGGCGGCTTACAATGCGCTAAGCCAGGGGTCAGCAAACTGTGGCTCTGGAGCCGCATGTGGCTCTTTCGTCCCTCTGCTGCGGCTCCCTGTCACTCAAAATATTTGTCACAACCGCCAATGTGCGACACCCACCGGCACACGATTTATTGAGCTTTTCAAACCCCGGTAGGCCAACCATGGATAAATCCGAGAAAAGAAAAGTTTCAGAAGGAAACAGAACATTTAATTCAACTACATAGGCTAGTTTTTGTGGCACGGGAAGGGTTTTTTGTGGCACGGGAAGGGTTTTGTGGCTCCCGGTGTTTTCTTTTCTGTGGGAAACGGATCCAAATGGCTCTTTGAGTGTTTA
>JANHFK010000002.1:626381-645114 GCA_036250565.1 Sibynophis collaris
TTAAAATTAATATTTTTAAATTGTTTTTATATTTTGTATTTCATGTTTTTAATATGACTGTAAACCGCCCTGAGTCCAGCAAGGGAGAAGGGCGGTATATAAATTTGAATAAATTAAATTAAATGAACAGAGCCAGAGTGGTTTGCCATTCCCAGTTATAGTTTAGCACTATGTCTTTTTGCCTGTCGTCCTTCTCCCAGACTGAAGATAAACCTAGGAATTTCTCAAGAATGTTCCTAAGAAAGTTGGGTTGGGGAAGAAGAATCTGAAGTAAAGAAAAGACCAGGAGTCTAACTTTGAGAAACACAGCCAGATAGTTTACCAAACAGTTTTAGCACCAGTAGCATTTCCAGGTGGTAAATGGCTGCTGTGCTGCTCCATTATCTCTGAGCATTCCCAAACTGCCTTTCCATCATCAAAGGAAAGCAGCCCTAAATGATAAGCAGGACTCAATCCTGCCTCCCATGACAGCTTTCCTTTTTTATAAAATGCTTTTCCAGGGAATATGCTGTCAAATGCACAGGTTGGCACTGATTCTATCATCCACCCACGCATCTGGCTGCACTCTTTAATATATTTTATGGGATGCAAAAGAAAGCTGCTTTTGGGACTCTAGCCTAGTTGCAGGTTATCCCTGTCAGTCACTGATACTGATTGACACACACATACACATATATATTGTCCCCTCCCTCCCCAGCTGCAATGCCTTTCAATAGGGAGGGGATGACACAGACCAGTGGGCTAAAGCTAATCAGCCTCAGACATGCCAAGAGTGAGTTTTCTCCCCCCACAAGAGTTGACATTATTATCAGCACCTCCCCTCTAAATTGTGAAAAGGGGAGACTTGAGACTTCCCACCTTCGCTGCAAGGAAGATGCAAGAACTCAGGAGCAATGACTTGCATATTGCTGATTGATGCATAATGTATGGGCCAAACTGCAGCCAGTCAAGTTGTGATGATGGTTGGAGAGGAAGAGCACCAATCCACAAACACTCAAAATGTACCATTCAGTCACTGAAATGCATATTGGAAAGAAGACTATGCTAGCCTATCCCAACAGGGCTGAGCTGGATGGTAAAATTGATTGATTGATTGATCAATTTTTATAGCCACTCATCTCAGTCAATGACTAAAGATAGTCCCCAACTTACGACCACAATTAAGCCCAAAATTTCTGTTGCAAAGTGAGACATTTCTTAAGTGAATTTTGCGCCATCTTATGACATTTCTTGCAACAATTTTAATTGAATCACTGTAGTTGATAAGTTAGTAACTTGGTTGTTAAGTGAATCTGGCTTCCCAATTGACTTTACTTGTCAGAAGGGCGCAAAAGGAGATCACATGACTGCGGAATACTGCAATCATCATAAATACAAGTCAGTTGCCAAGCGTCTGAATTTTGATCATATGTGTGAAAATCGGTCATAAGCCATTTTTTTTCAGTGCCACTGTAACTTCAAACGGTAACTAAATGAACTGTTATAAATCAAGGACTACCTTTGAGATTACAGTATATCTGGAGCGTCTACATACTACGTACTTACAAAAGTTGCCCTGAACATTGGCTTCTAAATGAATGTGAAAATGGTTAAATACAAGGGAGTAACCATATTAACTACACTGAATGACTTTGGTTTTCATCCCTCTGAAAATGTGAATGGAATCTATTTAGTTCTGATCAGATCTCATTCCTCTGTCCTGGTCCAGCCTCCTAAAGGGGGTGCGGCCTTCAGCACTTTATTCAACATTGTGGGCTTACTTATAACTGCATTTGTTCAAGAAGTGGTCATCCCCTGGTCACTTAATCAAAATCCAGGCGCTTGGCAACTGGTTCATATTTATGATGATTGCAGTGTCCCGGGGTCATGTGATCCCCTTTTGTGACCTTCTGAACAAGCAAAGTCAATGGGGAAGCCAAATTCATTAACAACCATGTTACTAACTTAACAACAGCAGTGATTCCCTTAACAACGGTGGCAAGAAAGGTTGTAAAATGGGGCAAAGCTCACTTAACAAATGTCTCAGTAACAGAAAAATTGGGCTCAATTGTGGTCATTAGTCGAGGACTACCTGTATATCTGAGATATTCCCATCTCTCTTCTAGGACAGGAAGTTAAAAGGAGAAGAATCCATAGTTCCAGATCTTGGCTGCGAAATCTAATCTGGTTAGCAGGGCCCTTCCCCCAGCCGGAGGAATTCAGAGCTGCTCTGACCCAGATTTTCAAAAACCTCCCAGTCTACAAATGATCAGATGATACTCCATAGCTTCTCCCCGCCCATCTCTGCTCTCTCATCTCAACTCTTTCCCTCCCTTTATTTTCCAGAATATCAGCAACTCTCCCAGCCCATTTTCCTGATTGTTCTCACTGTAAAATATGCTTCTTCTTTAAAAAGAAAAAAGGCAAAAGAAAAGTTACTAAACCAAAAACAACACCATACCATTGCTAGAAAGCTTGGAATACTTCATAAACAATGGGCCTCTTTCTCAAAAGAGAATTCCTACTTATAAAGAAGGAGAGTAAAGTCAATTCCCCCACCAAGAGGGAGAACATCTATTTCCTTCTAACTTACAGCAGTTCCATAATAATTAGCCAATATCATTTGTATGTCACAATTCCCTTGCAATCCATGTTTGTATGTCTGTGAGTACATAGGGACCAAGAGAGGGAGTGACTGTGTGCTCTAAGTGTGTGTCAGGATGAGGGAAAACCCAGCCCATGTTCACTCCTTGGTTGACTTTACCACCTAAACATCAGCAAACAAATAAAAGTCCATCCAAAAGGGTGTGTGATCCTGTGAATTGGCTTGAAAGTGCTTCTAAAAAACCCCAAAACTCATCAACTCTGAACCCACCAACTAGAAGATTTCAAAGTTCCCCACAGCATACATAGCAACCCATTTGAAGAAGTTGTGGGTGGGGGAAATAACTTCCTGAAATGATACAAATCTTTGCCTTGGAAATCCCCCAAGGAATGGGGTACAGCACTCTTCTTCCAAGTAAAAGCAAGTCTAACCCCAACCCTCTGGGGGGAGAGGGAGTTGAGAGAGAATCTTGTAATATTTTGAAGTATGCAATGTCAAAGAAGGTAGGCAGATAAATAACAGCTGCTGTCCAAATCATACATTCAGCACAGCTTTCTCAATTTCTACTAAAGTCGCAGTCACTTTTCAAAATACTGATTTCTCAGCACTGGAAACATCCACATCTAATCCCCACTGTGATGTCCTATGTGCAAAACAGTAACAGGAAGAGGGGGTCAACCTATTCTCCAAAGCACCTGAAGGCAGAACAAGAAGCAATGGATGGAAACTAATCAAGGAGAGAATGAACTTGGAAGTAAGGAAAAGTTTTCTGAGAGTGAAAACAATCAGTGGAACAACTTGCCTCCAGAAGTTGTGAGTGCTCCAGGAGGTTTTTAAGAAGAGATTGGAAACCATTTGTCCAGAATCTCCTGCTTGAGCAGAGGGTTGAATTAGAACCTTCTCAACTCAAATCAGAGTTCCTTTCAACTCTGTTATTCTGTTATAAGATGAAGCCGCTCCACCAACTTCAAGATATAGAAAATGCCATGCTTTCAATGTTTATCTACAATGCTTCCAAAGTTTTCTTACAACTCTGGCAGTATTTGGAGGTTTTCGTCTATTTAGCCCAGAATATCTGAGATAACTTTTTGGTAACATTCAAAGCTGTTTAGAAAAACAAAACCACAACTGAAAACCCAACAAAAAACCCCAACAAAACACATCAAGGGCAAGCCAAATGCAGAGGTAAGAAGACATATGTCCTAATGAATTAACAGAAGATGAGCTGGCTCTTCTGCATAGAAACCTCTGGTGTATCTAAAGTTTAACATAAAGTCTAAACAATTAGTTTTTCCCACTGATTAGTCATAAAGATAAGGATGTCTCACATTAGTTAGAAATTCTTGTTAACCATTAGTAGTAGTAATGATTCTTATTTTGGCCAAAGCATCTCTTTTGAATCATGTTTTGAAGAGCACCATCTTCATGTTCTGTAGAAAGCTTAAAAAGGAAAGACTGTCAAAAACTGCAGAGTGAGTTGCACACCTCCTTTTGAATACTCAGATTTTGACTCCTATATGAAGATGACATCGAATATATCAAGCCCTCTAAGCAACAGCTTTGCATGATCACACAATGTAGAAAAAGTTCAGCAGCACCCATGGAATGAACCCAGAAGTGAAATACGGTACTTCCAGGATTAAAACAGGTTTCTCAGCTTGAATAGCTAAGGAGTTCTTCTCCTTAGTCCTATCTGTTATGGATTTTCTGCCTAAATTCCAAATTCCTGTTCAACCATAACCCTCAGTACTGGGTTCAAACAACACACTAAGCCACTGGTGTCAAATTCCCAATCGCATCACTATCATGACTATCATGATGTATCGCAACATTTTTTGCCTTTGCGGAGCCAGGGTGGGCATGGCCTGTGCATGACATATCTGGCCCATGGGCCTGCACTAAGCTATGACTCACTAGTCCACAATAGATGGATTCCTATTGAGCTCCAAATCAAATAAACCACATTATAGCTTCCTGTAAGGTGTGAACTCAGTCGTCATCTGCCTGGCATAATATTGTCAATCTAATGTCACAAGGCGGCTGTTCTGAGGCTAAAATGGGAAAAAGGAGAGAACAATGAGATCCTTGAAGGTAGAAGACACATGTTATAAAAAGAAGGAGAACTGCAAGTTCTTTGGAGGGATGAGATAAATATTTCAGGGCAATGATGTCTCAACTGAGATAGGTTACTCAGCTACAGTAAGATAACTCGCTCTTTCCTCCTGTCTCAGTCAATGTAAATCCACACAATTATTTGGCAGAGAGAAGAGCTTAAAATCCAGTGTGAGTCATGACTTCATGTTAGGTAGTTCTCAAGTGAATCAGAAGCATTTTAGTTCCCCAGAACCAGAACAAAAAGTTTCAGCATGACACACTTTAAAGAAGGAAGAGGGCAGTTGTCCAGGAGAGGTTGATAATTAAGACTAAGAAGCATCTGGAGAGGATGCCTCTATTTGACTACAGATCTCATAACACCATACCGGAAGGACAAAAGACAGCCAAGATGTCAACAAAACACTTTTCTTCTAATATTAGCAAATGGGGGAATGAGGGAGGCTGACTGGCCCTTAGGGAAGGAAAATCAAACAAATTAAGATTAACACAAGGGAACAATCTGTCTTTGCCAGAGTGTTTAGCATTTAAGTCTTGCTGAAGTCTACAGTGCCAATATGTATTAGACCTGCTGTTATAAGTTGGATCTCTCTATGTATGTGAGTTAATAGGACAGGGCTGGAAAAAAGGCAGAAGGGAGCATCTAAAATGATTACAATCAGAAAAGCTCCTTGCTAAGAAAGACAACATGTCTGGAACTTTTTAAGATGAGGGCAAAAGCAGGCAAGGTGAGAGAGGATACAGACATATAAAATCATGTATGGCTTAGAAAATGCAGACAAAGAGGTTTTCTTCCTTTCTGGCTACATAATCACTCAGGATCAGTCAAATGAATCTAAAACACAGAAGATTTGGATGTGGTAAAAGAAAAAAACTCTTTGTTTTTGGGCAAGACACAGAATGTAATCCACCGAGATGGTCATCCATTTAAATGGCTTTAAAAGCGACAATCCTTGAGGACTATCAATGTTTATTACTCGCATACTGAGAGCTGTTTACTCTCATCTTCAGTATGGCAGGCAGACAACTGAAAGGGGCACCAGCTGCCAGGAAAGCAATAGCAGAAGTGTGCTGCAACCACTGGTTTTGCACAGATGTAAGGTGGAAAAGAAAGATAAAAATAGCCTAGAAACCTAATCCTTTCTGTAGGACTTGGCTGACCACAGTGAAACACAGAACGCAAGACTAGATGAACTAACTGTTGGCCTGCTCAAGCAGGACCTCTCTTACTTTGCTTACCACCTTCTTTCCTCTTTTTGCCTTCAATCCATGCCAGACAGACGGGTAGCAAAATCTTGTCCCTTTCCTCTAGGCAGGAAATACCAGGGCCAGTTTTCTCCCCCTTTCCCCAGTCAACTCTATCTAATTACAGCCTCCTTACCCTCAGGCTCTTTGTCTTCCGCAATGGGAAGCATTCCTGCAGCCTTCAAAGGCCAAGTCCTCCTCCATTAAAGGCTTGGGGTTTTTTGGCCCCAAGCTGAATGGAAGTAAAAGGCAGAAATATTTGCTTGCTTTCAAGCACTGATACAGTACAAAAAATATCTTTAAATCAAGTGATCTAGTGATTACATGAAACATCCACATAGATTCCTTGGCAGCAACATAATGGTAGTCCTCAACTTTCATTAGTGACTGTTGGAAGTTACAAGAGCACCGAAAAAAAGTGATATGACTGTTTTTCACATTTTGACACCTATGGACATTTCCGGCGCTTGGAAACTGGCATGTATTTACAAAAATTGCACTCTGATCACCATTTGTAACCTTCCCAATCAGCTTCCAACAACAGTCAATGGGGGAAGCCAGATTCGCTTAATGACCACATGATTCACTTAACAACTGTAATGATGTGCTTAACAACTGTGGCAAAAATGGTCCTTGCATCGCACTCATGTCAGAAGCTCTGAGGTGTTTTTGGGTTGAAAGGAGTAGCCAGTCACATCATCGTTGTCCAGGGGACGCCCAGTTGGGGGCTCCTTTCATGTCTCCAGCAGGAGCGGGAGTGAAGGACAAGAACTCACCTCACCCCACAGCAGCACTTGGGTCCCAAACATGGGCTTGCTGCTAGTCAAGCCACCATCCTAACCACACGAACCACAGTGCTCCTTATAAAAAGTCATAAAATGGGGCAAAACTCATTTAACAACTGCCTTGCTTAGCACTGGAAATTTTGAGCTCAATTGTGGTTGTAGGACAACCTGTAGACTATCTGGCCATTATGATGTTTTCTCAACTTCCTACTTTAGCTTCCGACATTATGCAGTATTCTATTGAGGTCTGCCACTGTCAGAACAGACCAGAACTACACTTTATTGAGATTGGCTATACCAATAACAAGAGCTAGTTTGGTATAGGGATCCGGATAAGACATCAGATTAGTAACTAAGAGACCATGAGTGGAAGTTCTGCCTTAGGCACAGAAATTAGTTGGGTGATCTTAGGCTGCTCTCTCTCATTCCTAGGAAGGAGTCAATGGCAAACTAACTTCTGAAATCTTGCCAAGAAAACTCCAGTGATTTTTCCAGGCAGTCTCCAAGAATCAGACACAACTAAAAAGAAGGAAAACAATCACCCAGAATCTTGCAAGTCTGATTGTGCTGCGGTACCTTCTCCCTCAGTGAATCAGTGTCTGCCTGAACAGCTTCCAAATATTGCTTCATTTCCTTTGCCTAGGGAATGGTTCTTGCATATTTCTGTCAAGGTCACCTCTTTTATTCCCTACACTCATCTAAGAACTCACTAGGGCAGACCTGATTACTTTTGAAGTCCAGGTAGGGCAAAGGGTAACATTCTGTATTTGTATTCATTATTAAGAAGAATCCCATTTAGCCCCCAAGTTAATAAAAGAACTCTATAAAGAGTTGCACAAAGTTGCTATGTGTGAGAGATCAACAGTTTTCAAATTTGATAGATAAATAAATGAAATATATCTTTGTTATTGCCCATCAAACATTCCTCTTTAGTCATAAACCAAAATACATGCCAAAATATGGTTTGTTTATTTTGGTTTGGCATGACAAGTGAAACCATTACTGGGGCAATAATCTTGCCCGGTAACAGCACAGGTCTTCTGCTGATTGCACTTTGATTTGGTTGCCAAGGGCATAAAGAAACATATCCTCCCTCTTCTACTGAAACCATAGTACAGTGTTTCTCAATCTTCGCAACTTTAAGATGTGTGGACTTCAACTCCCAGAATTCCCCACTGAATAGCTGATGTGGTGTCGTGGTGACAACTATCTTCTGCAGCTGGTACAAATGTCAATGGCATTTGTCCCACAACAAGATCACAAGTTAACTAAATGAACTATAGAGTCATTCACTCACTTATGTAATGTTGGGAGGGAGCTTTTGAAGGGTGTAACGGAAGGTACATACTTGTAACAATACCCACCCATAATTCATAGAGGTGCCTGTGAGGTGACAATCAACAGTAAGTTGCAGATTTTCTCTGGAAACTCTTTGCTTTTATCCCTGTCCAGTGCTATGTTACTTGGCAGCAAAACATGCTTGTTATTTACTGTGTTACCTAGCAAAGTATCTCTGCTAGCTCACTGCAAACCAGGAACCTTTCTACACAAAGTCCTGAATACAAACAGATCTTCACCAAGCAAGCACATATCTGGATGGGTGGAGCAGAGAAGATCATTGAAATCAATGTCAAAAGTTGACATTGGAAGAGATGCTACGGAAAACCCCAAGCAGTAGCAGTCCCAGCCTCCCAAGAAAAGGGGAAGCGGATATGTTTAATTCTTCGTAAAAAACACCACCACGTTTCTAATTACTATGAATCAGCAGTTTCTTACAGATGCTTCAGATGTAGCCTGTGATTCTCTCCATCTAAAGCAGAAGTGCAGCCCTCAGGTCCCTCCTGAAGTTGCAACTTATTTATCATTCTTGTGATAGAAGGGGAGGCAATGAATTACATGGACAGTGATTATACTTTCTGCAATTAATTTATTTTTAATTACATTTAAATTAAATCAACTTCATTTCTATCTCCCTTTTTGTTTTGTTCCAGCCTATTTTGAAGAGTACATCTGTCAGTATGATGCTCAGAGGCTATAAACCATACTCAACCCCGCTCCAAACTCCACAGTATGTACCTCTATCACTGGGATTTAACATGCTACCTACATGCAAAAGTAAGTTTTTTTGAGAATTATGAACAATTTTGACTCATAAGCTATCAATGTTCCTGGAGATCATTCGTTCCTGCTCACCTTTTTCCAACATTGGGAGGAGCTCATTAACCAGGAATTCAAAACTGAGTTTGTGTGCTATCTAAATTGGGGGTCTTGGCAAACCACAAATAGCAATCCCAGATTTGTTCTTAATTAACAATTCCTTGGTTGGTAGGGAGCATAAGAGTTCAATATGTACAATATGCTACATGTTGAATTCCTAATTAATGTAGACATTCCTACTAGCTTAAGGAAGTAAACAGTTAAGTGTATAAACAATACATTGGAATTCTGAAGAAATTTGCCTCATTGTATGCAAACCTGGGCATACTTATGGAAGTGCCAATTCAAAGTGCATCTTCTAGATACATTCATGTTCCCTGCACAAATAGGACCAAAGTTATGCTACCAAGTACTAAGATGACCATTTTTGAGAAGTCAAAAGAAGTATAAGGCATATTACTTTTCTACAGATGGCTCCACAGATTTGTGATGTGCCAAACAACATAACAGACACAGAGAAATATAAAATTTAGACTACTTGGAAGGGAAGCAAAGGAAAGCTTGTTTGAACAAAGTACAAAGACTACCTTTTATTGACCACATCCTTGTAAAAAGGAAATTCTAGGAGCTGCAAAAGATCAGAAGGTTGGAAAAAGCTGTGTTCCACCATACTCAGAAAATCACTCCCCCCATGTTAATTAATCTGCAATAAAAACCATCTTCCAATGTCTAATATCATGGAAAATAAGACCACATCTACAAAGGAGAATGTGTGTTTGTGCCTTCAAGTCAGTGCTGACTCTTGGCAACTGCCTGGACAAGTCCCTGCAATTTTCTTGGCAAGATTTCAGAACTGGTTTTTGCCTTCTTCTTCCTGGGTTTGAGTGTGTGTGACGGGCCCAAGGTCACCTAACTGGCTTTATGCCTAAAGCAGGACTAGGACTCATGGTCTCCTGCTTTCTAGCCTGCTGCCTTAACCACTACTCCAAACTGGCCCTCTTTAAGAGTAGAAGGGAATAATCCTTTTAAATATACGCCAAGTTTGGCAGATGAAATTGTTAACTGTGAGATCAGTCCCTACAGCTCTGCCTTTAGCAGCAACTTGATTAGTGTTGACTAGTAATTCCATTCAGTAATGAAAAAAGCTACAGGGCTAGCGCGCAGTTTGGAAAAGAGACAGCAGCAACACAACCTATATTCATCTCCAAGTATTTGTCCTGTCTTTTCTCTCAGATCAAGATTATAGGTTTAGTTTTCTTCCCATGTACCACTAACGTTATCCTCCTCACAACAATCATATGAAGTAAGTCAAGCTAAAATGAGCAACTGGATATGCCTGGACTGGAATGAATAACTGAGCATCTCCATAAGGTGTAGCTGGGCACAACAACTTCCAGCATCATATTGTTTCTTTTCAAATGTTCACACTGACAGTATGGACCTTACTTTTACCTGTTGAATGGGCAAACACAGCATGAATGAGAGACATATAAATAGATGGCTATGAATAGTTAAAAGTGTGCATGATGGGCACTTCATTATGAAATTAACTTCAGGAGGACTGAATATTAAATAAAGAAATGACAAAAACATTCAACAGCTATCAGCTTTGCACGGATTGAAAAGTTTGTCAAGAGAAAAGCATGGGCTTTTGCTCATGATTTGCTTAACCATTACTAGTAGCAGCAGAAGTGGTAGACCATCACCAAATTCCTAAGGAATTTTGGTGATTCATAGACAAGAGATAAGGTTTCCTGCCTCTTACCTACTTTTTTTCTATCAGCAAAAGATGTGTAAGAAATACTAAATCATAAAAGTATAGACATACCAATGAAAAACATAGAATACATGTAGTCCCCAACTTACAACTGGTGACTTAATGACTGAAGTTACAACCAATTGGAAAAAGGGGATTTACAACTGAATTTTAGGATGGTTGTGTTGAAAATCAGAATTTACTTGCAGGTTCCAATATAGTCATATGTCAAGGACTACCTGTAATGTTACATTAGCCAAACTATAACCAAAGCTAGATAGGGTCAGGACAAAGTCACTCCATTTTAAGTAGCTTCCAAAAGGCAATCAGTGGGAATCAATACAATATTCTCTAATATATTCTCTCTAGTCCATAATAACAGGGGTATCACTGAAAAGCAGTGCCATTGAGCTTCAGACCCCTCATCTACATAAAGGGGGCCCTGCTATAGTTTTTTTCCAGGTAAATCAAACTGGCCAGGATGATTCCAGTGGGAAATTGTGATCCAATGCACCGCCATGAAGCCTCCCAAATTTCATACAGCCATGCTCACATAGGGCACCTTGCAACAATGCAACAATAGAGATCTACAATTGCTACGTCAACATAAAACAAGCTACATTATATTTTAGTGCCTGTAACCCAAGCGATAGTGAAATGTGATGAAATGGAAAGTCTACTTTTCCCAACCCATTTCCTTCAGGAAGGCCTTGCTCATATTCTCACCCCCATTGGCAATTTGGTCCATTGTAAATGGTGACATGTTCATCATAATGCAAGTGTTGCAGCCCTTGTTCTTGCAAATGCTAGAGCACATGCTTTGTCCAGTGACATCAAGATGCACTTGTCAACATTTTTACATTAGCATAGTTTTAGAATGAATACCATCTATCCAACTGTACTTCTAAAATAGGAAGTTATTTAAATGTGACAGGTCCTTGGTGCTCTCTGAGCTTGCTTGTTTTCTTGCAGGACTGAGCAGAAATATACAGTGAAATTGGTCTCGGTTCACAGGCCAATTTAACTATGTATTTCAAATAATAAACCTCCACTTTGCCAAAATGATTTTAAAAAATGAACAAGTTAAGGTTCACCAAGAATAAAAAAGCTACTTAAGATAAGGTTGGCTGTCAAAATTCTAAGTTTCTTCTCTGAGACAGCCATCCTTGAAAGGTGGTTTGAAACTCTCCTACAGGCAGAAGAAAAGCTGACTGCCAGATCAGGGCCAGGAGGCCTCCATAATTAAGATAACGAAACATTCTGCTCAGCTGCCAGTGTTATTTACTGGCCTTCCTTTTATGTCCTTAACAGAAGCTTGATCTGCTAAGCACACTTGTTTACTTACTTGCTCAATTTCATAAGAGCTGCTGTTAAGAAGAGACATGGAAATCAAGCCAGGTCATTCTCCAAGTCTTCTGAGAATCCTGCATCCTGCTTCTCTGACTTCTGACTCAGTCCTGCTAGACACAAACTAATTATTCCAAAGAACTCCTATGAAGAAAAACAGCAGATCATTCTGCAACTGTTGTACCACATGATCAACAAACCATACATGGTCAGATGAGCAATCCAGCACTTGACAGCTTTCTACTTTCAGAGAGATGGGGGAGAGAAAAAGGAGAGAGGGAGGAGAGAGAGGTGGGGGGGGGGGAGAGAGAGAGAGAGAGAGAGAGAGAGAGAGAGAGAGAGAGAGAGACACACACACACACACAGAGGCCCAGCCCTTGAGAGGATGATTTCCAAGCACCATCTCCCTATGGTAAACTAAAGTTGTATAGTCCAATAAACAAATGCATGGTTTAAATGCTGTTGACAGTTTACCTTGGCACTAAGCCTATACAACTTGGAGAGGCTACACTTTTGTTTTAGAAGGCTAAGATCAAATCCTCCAACAAACAGTTTCCCTGATTTTTAACCAAATAGATTCACATGCTGGCTTTAATAACAGCTATTTTTGATCACAACATTCCAGTTTGTCTTGCAAGGCTTTTAAGAAAACTTAATCTGTGTCTATAAAAGCACACTTACAAGAAAGTAAGTATTGTTGAATATGGAGGTTAATAAATTACTGGATAAATATGCTTAGGATCTTCTTACAAGTTAAAGAGTACGGAACAACACCTAAGAACACTAAGAACAAGAAAGACATTTTACTTCCTTTCACAGTATCATCTACTGAATTATAATAGAAAGTGTTATGAAAATGATTAAACACTTTTAAAGACCACCTTATCACTAGATACCCATAATGAAAAACATGCATCAGGTTGCAGAAGATTCTTTTACCTATGAGGTCAGTAAAAAGGCAAAATAGTCAAGGAAGTTCACAAAACCCAATGCTTCATATACTCCAGAATTTATTCTTGGATTGTTATCATAGCTTGTTCAGATGCCAACAAATAAGGACCTGGATTCAAATGTAACATCTAATCAACCTATTCAGCTGCCCCCACTGGTTGATGAAAGCAAGAACCAACTAAGCAGCAAATTACTCATTTATAATGCCCTTTATGTCTGAATTATATCAAACATGATCAAGCATAGGGTTTCAGAACCTTAAGTTAAAAAGCAGGGCAGACTATAACACTTATTTATTCTATCCTTGCAAGGTTGGCTCTTTAAAGATATTTCCAAAGCTGAAGAGGAGAATTCTAGAGGCTGTTCATTAACTGATCACATTATAAACACATTTGAAAAAATACCGGTACAACTTTCATCAGCTAGTATCTTGCCAACTGGGAATTATGGGTTTTGTCATCCAACACATTCATAGGAATTCTAGTTAGGAAAGTTGATTCAATATCACCACAAATCCATGGACAGTATTGGATTCAGATTTAGTCAACAAATCCAATAAAACGATTGTCTTAATTTTGACTGATTTTAACAGACCCATTCCATGTATGACTAAGGTTAGCTTTGTATTTATGGGTTGATTTTCAATTAATGAATACAACACAACCGAGTCCCAATGTATGCTCTATTCAGCAGTATAGTTAACCAAATCATGGCTTAATTGTGTGATTTACCTAGCATAGTTCAAAAGTTTTAGATTTTTTTCCTGGATGTCTGAATACAGTAGTCCTCAAGGTACAATCACAATTGAGCCCAAAATTTATTGTTAAGCGAGACTATTCATTTTGCCCCATTTTACAACCTTTCTTGCCACAGTTAAATGAATCACTGCAGTTAATACGTTAGCAATCTGGTTGTTAAGTAAATCTGGCTTCCCCATTGACTTTTCTTGTCAAAAGATTGCAAAAAGTGATCACATGACCTTGGCACACAGCAAAGGTCATAACAATGAATCACTTGCCAAACATCTGAATTTTGATCAGATGATCATGGCGATGCCACAAAAACTATAACTCTGAAAAATGGTCATAAGTCACTTTTTTCTGTGCCGTTGTAACTTTGAACAATCACTAAATGAATTGTTGTAAGTCAAGGACTACTTCTACTCATTTGATCTCATTTTTAGACACTACTGCTTTGTTAATAATGGACTAGATAATGTGATGCATATTTTTCCTTTCTTTACACTTCCAAAAGAATCTGGATGAGGGATCAGAAATTCATGTGTTCAACTCCTTGCTTGATCGTCACCTCACTGGCAGTTGCTTGTTCAACCTAACAGCTCTAGTTGCCAAAACAGGAGAAGTCGTCAAGTTAGGATATAGAAAGACATTGCCACAGAAGTTTCATTCATCTGGACCCAAGACACTGATGCTTCTAATTTTAATTAAGAGACAAATAAATGTCAGATTTCAAACCTGAAATAGTTCCACCATCAATGTTTCCGCAAAACATTATGTTCCTTCTACATCATAACTTCAATTTTGATATGCTTTTCTCTCCAATCTCAGATCCTTTTAGTTTATGGCTTGAGGATTGTCAGGAAACAAAGGAGTCATATTAATGACTTTCTATCCAGGAAAAATGACCTTAAAGCTTAAACCTTTGCCATAAGGCAATCTTTTGTAAACACGATAGAGGAAGGGTGTCAAACTCGCGGCGTCTAGGTGGCGTCACATGACGTATCAAGTCTTTTTTCCCTTTTGATAAACTGGGCGGGGGTGGGGCCAACACGTTATGCATCCGGCCCACAGGCCGCAAGTTTCACACCCCTGCTATAGAGACTCAGGCCCAAATGTTTTCATACATGACAGTCATAAACTGGGATTATACTAGACTCCCACATCATACAAAACAAAAAGACAACACACACTTCAAAGCAACATCTGAACCAGGTTACGATTACGATTTACTTCCAAGTAAGAAAAACTTCCAAGCTCAAATCCCACTGAAAAGAATTTATTTTATCAATATTTTCCAACAAAAGTCACTCATATTATGATGAGATGAAACTGCTAGCAGCAACAATCATCAAAATGGACAGACTGGACCAGTTTTGATGGCCAAACTTTGTAGAGAAGAGATGACACAATACTCTTTTAAGGTTTGAAAGTTAAAAGAGTCATACAGAGCCCACACATATCTTAGGCTCACCAGATCTGGGCTGTTAACAACCAAATACTCATTACATGGCATGGCATCAAAGTAACTCAGACCCACATCTGAGATATCTAGCTAATTAAAAGGACTAATAGAAAGAAAAACTATCACTGTATCCATTTGCAGGGGCTAAATACAGGTAGTCCTCCACTTACAACAGTTAATTTGCTGATTGTCTGAAGTTACAACAGCACTGAAAAAAAGCACCTCATGACTCTTTTTTCACACTTAAAACCATTGCAGCATCCATATGGTCATGTGATCAAAATTCAGGCACTTGGCAACTGACTCATATTTATGACGGTTGCAGTGTCCCGGGGTCATGTGATCACCTTTTGCGACCTCCTTACAGGCAAAGTCAACAGGGAAGCCAGATTCACTTCACAACCATGTTATTAATTTAATAACTGCTGTGATTCATTTAACAACTGCTGCTAGAAAGGTGGTAAAATTGGGCAAAGTTCACTTAACAGCTATCTTGCTTAGCAACAGAAATGTTGCACTCAGTTGGGGTTGTAAGCTGAGGACTACATCTACTTCAATATACTATTAAAAATTAAACAATTAAAGTAAAAATAACAACAATCAATTTTGTTTAATGACCCAAACAAAACTAAAGACCAAAATCTTACTATAATAATACCAAATTAAACTTGTTTCCTCAACATTAGATAGACTGGGACTGCCCATACTTTTTAGGGAGGGGGGGAGAGCTTTCTATGGGGACTTCTGAAGGCCTCTTTCCTGTTCCATACACCACAGGAAGGGAACCTTCACTAGCTTTCTCTGGGTGTCCAAACTGAATGGACTGATACTATACTAAGAGTTTCCTGTATAATCCAATGCTATGCTGCAATTGTTAGGTTTGTGTAACACAAGACATTATGCCAAACCAAGCAAACCCCCTCACTTTGAGCATGACATGGGGACCCATCTTCTTTGTTGTTTTAAGCACAGTAGATTCATCAGGTTACTTCTCTAGAAGCAGACATCTGAGTCAACTCATCCAGAAGTGCCTGGTAGGTCTGCACTATGCTTGAGAAATGAACGTGCTAAAAGAAAGCAATACACCCAAGGAAAACAGCCAAAGACAGGGCAGGACAAGCTTTGCCCAACCTACCAAACCAGCCTGCTGAGTGTTCTTAGATTTGCAATGCCCCTGTTCATTCAAATGTTCACCAAAGGACAGGGGTAACTTCATCTTTGTACTTTTCTTAGTGGAGGGATGGAGGGTGAGGGAGGGAGGGAGACAGAGATTGTCAGATCAGCCTGGCAATAAGCCATGTCCCATGTCCCACTGCTATCTGAGCCCAGATTGGTGAGTTACACAAGAAACATAGAGCTTTTGTGGTCATCCTACCTGAGAAGACAGAAAATTCTGCCTTGCTTTCATGTTCTGCTCATAGGACGAACTGTTACCTTGTGGAAATGCATATGGGTTGTACACAAAAGACTTTGGATTCAATTCCTGATATCTCCAAAAGGAACAGAAAAGGCTACACATCTGAATGACAATTGCTTCACACCTTAATTCAAAGATGGGAAATCTTGGGGGAGGGGGGGTATCACAAAGAGAGACGTCCAGAGACTTGATGAGATTGTGGAGATGGGCACCCCTGATAATTTGAAGCCTGTAACTGATTTGTTTTCTAAGGATTGTTTTTTAAGCAGAGGCCTAAGGTATCCATTTGTATCTCTGTTGCTGAAAAGTAGCAAAAAACAAAAAAGGCATGATTAAAAACAAATAAATTTGTGGCCAGGCCTCTAATATAATTGTGAAAGGGCTTGTGAAGAGAGTCAACATAAAGCTTATGAGAGGCTTCTTCCTGCTCTACTTCATGATTTGTTAGGTAGGATTTGTTAGGTAGGATTCAATTACATGACTTCACATACAACACTTGGTGAATAAAACAAAATTTCTGAAGTTACCCAGCAGGTTATCTGAAAACAAAATAATCTGGTTTTGGCTGATATGCTAACCCAGTCAATACTGAGTTAAAAAGGGCCACATATATGACCTTAGAAACGTAAATGTTTACAGGACAGAATAGTAAGTGTTTTCAACGTTCTTTTTAGTTTTTCTATTCCAGCACTACTCCTTTTATTTTATTTGAGTTCAGTATTTTTTTCCTGAGGGTTAATCACCTCAGATGTTTAACACAGGCAGCAAGGTGGGCTTCCAAATCTGGTAAAATGAATTTAAAGAATAAGGAGCTCTCCCTCTCCATTTTATATAACCTGGGAGGTTTCCTCTCTCTCTCACTCATTCTCTCTCTCTCTCTCTCTCTGTTTTACTGGATGCTTATCCCACAAACCCTCTGGAAAGCTGCAGGACAAAAAGACTGGCAGCACCTCTAGAAGCAGAGGGGGCAGCAGTAATAACAAAGCTAGTAATGGGCTGCAGAAAGGAGCTGCTCTCTCCATTTGCAGCATTCAGCCACCGTGTCCAATAAAAAATAACATTTAAAGATTTTAAAAGTTCAAAAACAAGACCTAAGAAGGCAAAAGACCACAACGGATATACAAAACAGAAGAAAGATGCAATCAAAAGTACACCAAAAACTCCCCCCCCCCACCTCTGAATAGAATCTCAAGATAGCATTCAAGTAGCCGGAACAGATTAAATTGAGAAAATAATGGAACAGAAGGAGCCCATGGCTTTATTTTGGGCCCTGCCATGCTCTCTTAGCCTGGAACCTTGGGTTGTGGGGAAGACTTAAAACAACGGCAGGGACTCTGAAAGGGGACATGTTTTCAGTTTGTGAAACTCCAGCTTTCAGACACCAGATTTGACTGAAACCTTGCAGAAGACTTCACAGGCCATAATCCTTCACCAACTTGAAAGCCAATGCAACCTGATAGAGCTGCTCAGTAATACTTGACTTTCATCCCTTCCAGGAGGGTGCTGAGTATTTCTCCCGGTTTAGACCTGCTTTCTGCAGTTCTGTGACAATTGCAATTCACCCAACAAAAGACAAAATTCCAGGGGCACTATGGCCAGCACCAAAGCATCTTTCCTAGACAAAAGAGAAGATGCAAGCCACCACACTCTTCATGCCCCCTCCTAAATGACCCCTATTCCCAGACGATCAAAATGATAACCACTAAGGGGTCGGTCCCTGGCACACACCTGGTCCATCAGCTGGTGCCTTCTGCAACCACCCCACCCACATCCCAACCCCTTCGGGGGCGGCCCCATAGTTAAAAGGCAGGGGCAACTTCCTGACCACACAGCCCCAAGGTGGAAGCTTCGGTTACCATGGAGACTCACTTTCTCCCCCCCCCCCGCCTCCACCTATTTCGGGGCACACACCTTCGCTTCCAAGCCCCAAAACCAACGGACAAGATCCGGAGCAGCACAAACAATCCCCCAACTCAGCCAGGGGTCGGGATAAGTCAGCAGCCGCCGAACCCGTGCTACGCTCCGTTCCCGGTCCACGCGCCCACCCGGGAACCCGAAGGGGCAAAACCAAAGAAAGGCTGCTGGGAGGGGGGGGAGAAGAAATGCAATCCCGATGAGGGAAAGGAGGGAGAAATCCTCCTGCCCAACCGGAGCAACACCCCCCCCCGCGGGTTCAA
>JANHFK010000002.1:689078-701125 GCA_036250565.1 Sibynophis collaris
TGGTGAGATTCGAACCTGCAGTAAATGCAGGTAGCTGGTGTTAATAACAGGGTGTTTAGACCACTGTACTACCAAGGTGTTTACTGAATTTACTGAAGGTGTTATGTCCTTGTGTCTATGAAATATGAACTAGGAAAGCATAAAACTGAACCTACCGTAATTCTTCTACTACAGGTACCTGTAACTCCAACCAATGGCAGTTATGCAAGTTAATGAAAAAGAAATACCTGGTTGAACGCACTAGTCTGGCCAGCAGGGTGCGCTTCTCCTCACTGGAGAATTGCATGATACCAGGCGTTTCAAATTTCTGCCTTATCCACTGACATTGCTCAAGATCATTAATAAACATGAATTCTACTCCAATGTGCTGACAGTAAGCCATCTGTTAAAGAAAGGAAATATGCAAGTTAGAGCAGAAGATTCAATCATTTCCAAGCACAAATTAAAAGCTTATTTTATATGAGCTATGTCTTAATCTTATTAATAAGTTTTTCTCTTTCTGACAACCAACTTAATACTGTGACGATTAAGTCAATACGGAAAGTCTAAGCCAGTTAATGGAGTTTCAGATAAACTAGGATTTCAGTCCAAGTGCTGACAAATCAAATCCAACAAATTATACACTAGTTAGACATTAAATTATTCTTGAAAAATGTAAATAGTCAAGATTTGGCAACCGAAGACTGTTTGCGCAATTCTATTCAATTATAAAACAGAAAGTTACATTTAGTTATAAAATGGAAAATTAGTCATTTCCAAGATCTTCAATTAACAGTGGACATCAGGGGATCACTAAGTGAAAAGATCAGATGTAGCAGCCAATTTTTCCTAGGAAAATATTGTTAGCTATTAAGATTTACATATGCAACATGCTGCTACACAGAAACGTTGATATGCTTTGGAAGAGGTCTGGTTTACATGAGAAACTGGCAAAAAGAGATGATTTGAAATGTGTGGGAGCATGGCTGTGGCATTTCTTTAAAAAGAGCCATGTGTTTCTTTTTTTTTAGTATTCTAGCTAAAAATTGCCTGAAAAGAACTTGGCTGCTTTAAGGGGCTGACTTATTAAAGAAACTGCACATTCTCATTAAATGGCCTGCTCTGTTTTCAAGCTTATGAGGAATCTGGAAAAAAGTTATAGTTGCTTTAAAAAGGTATAATATTTCCATATTTTCCAAACCATCCCTTTTTAATCATTTTCAAAGCAAGCGCAATTCTGTTGTCCGGTGCACTCTGTAATCTGAATATTTGCTAAAATCAAAGAAAGATAAACCTAGGTGCAAAGTGTTTCTTGAAGTCAGGAATTTGAAAACAACTGAATTTACACTCCAGGTAATGGAAAATACTGTGCCAGGGAGGTAGAGTAGAGGGACTACAAACAGAAAAACAGAGAATGTTTGGCAAGAAATGGCATTTAAATAACCTTGCTGGAAATTATTTTTAGCCACAGTCGTGACGCCAAGAACATGAACAGGGGACAGAGAATTATTCCCTTCATCAGAAAGTACTGCTACTTAATAAAAGATAAGAATTTAGAAGCTGGCTTATCAGGAAGGGGAGAACAACTCCAAAACCCAGAATAAATGGGAAGTTGGGCCAGGGAAAAAGCACTGCTAATGAGGTAGCTGAAGTTTTGTTTCTACAGAAGGCAATTACAGCAGAATCCTTAAAGGAGTTAAAAATGACCTTGAGATACTGTATTATTATTTGCTTTCCAATTCCATTTCCTTCTTCTTTTAGTTTTTTTAGTCAGCAACAGCTTTTTTTGTTTTTTTAGCAGAGTCACTCATTACTGTCAAAGGAAATTATGTGACTGCCAGGAAACAAAGGAAGAAAAGTGCTTCCTTTGGAAATGACCATTTTAAACTTTCATATGTGAGCATTTTTCCACAATGGATCCTTTTTTAGAATAGATAACTCACTAGAACAGCTTTGCTCTTTCCTGATGGTTTTTGAGAGGATGGGGAAACTACATAGTTTTTATTTTACAGGTTTCTAAAATAGTGATTGGGCTTGCATAACATGAGGGCTAAAATGGGTCTTGGCTATTTGTATTTCAGAGTAGTAGGAAAGCTAGTTAGTTAAGCCCATTTATAGTTCAGTGTTTAGGAATTCCGGCAATTGGGATCATTTGGTAAACCATGGTTAATTATGCAGCAGAATGTTGTACAAATATGGCTACCAAATTTGATAATGGATATCAAGTAACCACACAATTTATTTTCCTAAAATAGATTCATAAGTTTAAGATTATACATGACATGATTATACATGTTTCCATAAGTTAAAATATTATTTTGTTCATATCAAAGCTTGCAGGTCTCCTCTATGGTAGGTCTGATGATGTCCACACTACAGAACAATCTTCCTCCTATATTATGTAAGATTGCAGTGCTGGCATCTTTTAATTTTCTAGTTACTAGAAAATTATTCCTTATTATTATTCCCTGATTCCTGATTATTTTACTGGATTGTTTACATCTACGTGATCCCAAAAATGCTTAGCTGGCTTTCTTACCTCCAAACGGCGGATGATTTCCCGAAGTGGAAGAGCAGACTCATTTCCTCCAATGAAAGTCGTAGTTGGCAAGTGAAAGACTTTGTCGAGGTCCGATTCATCTAGGCCATAAAACCCTGCAGGATTTTGCATAGGTAGTAGAAGGCAAAGGAGGATTGGGGAAGGTGTTCAGTTCAAGACAGTCGTTACACAGGAACCAGGTTTTTGGTAGAGATGGGGAGGGACAAGAAAAGCAGCACAAAGTAAGCATGAAGGAGGTTTGTGTGAACAAAACACAAGCAGGAATTAAAATATTGGACAGGTAAAGTGAGAACAAAAGAAGTATAAAAGTCACGCAGCATATGAACGTAAGAAATATACTTGCCACAAAAAATTGGTAATTAAACCCATGGAAGTGATTAACATGAAATTTAGACCTCCACACATACATTTGAAGAACATAAGGGGTACAAGTACAGCAAACACATAGTGCCACCACATTCCACCACATATTCAAAATTAAAAAAACTGAAGCAGGAAATGAAGAGTTAAAGGACCAATTTCTCAGAACCAAAAGTATGAAAAGCCGCAGGATGATACAGGGTTCTGCAGAGGACTCTCCTGAATAGCTCACTGCAAGGAACAAGGATTTTACATTGAAATGGTCTCTGTGTAGACAAAACTCTTTCTACAAGCCTCACAAACACTTCAACTTCTGGAGATCTTGTAAGTATTGAAGAGTTATTACCAAACATTCCTTCCCACACTGGCTACATACAGGACTAACATTAACATATTTTTGCATCAGCTGCTGGAATACTTAAAAAATGTTCTGCAATTGATGATCAGATAGCTTTCAAAGCTGGAAACATGACAAAAATGGAAACTTTCTGAAGTGCCAATTCTGTACTGCAGCCTAATGAGAACAGGCAATTACCATAGACAAGTTTTGAAATTATCCCTTCCTTTCCCTTCAACTAAATGCTAAATCCAAAACTATGAAGGATAAATCTAACAGAGTAACTAAATTATCACAAAATACAAAAGAAACTAGAAAAGCTACTGGATTGCTGGAAGTGATATGGGACTCCTGGACAGCAAATTTCATAACTTGATTGTTATATCAAGAAGACTTTCCCCCCTAGATTTCTACCAACCATGCATCAGATGCAGCAGGACCTAATGGATCTCAATGCCTGAGGAAATATTGTGTAGGAGGCAATTCCATTCTTCTCACTTTAACTCTTTGAAACAGATCAAAAGGAAAAATAAATTTATATGATATAGGGCTATCACGAAGAAAAGACACTCCATTCTTGTTTTAATATTGTTTGGCACACAATGTTTATTCAGTTATACAAATCAGTGGACATCAATGATGCAGAATGATGGCAAAGAAAATAGGAGACCAATGTAATAGGTATACTGTAGCGAAGCAATGCTTGGCTGGTTAATTCAGTACCTTAAGTAGAGAATGGCTTATTTTTAAAATAGACATTTTGGGTCCAAATCTATATTCAGCTACTTAGGACTCTTGAATAAAAGATGAAATAGGCATCTACTGTAATAACTGTATTGTAGATAATTGGCCTGAAAAAGCCAAAAGTCATTCTTATTCTTAAGACTAAAATACAATTATATTTATTGCGAAATGTGATTGGAAGAGTTGTTTATTATAGGCATCAAATCTGCACAATCGATAAGAGTATTGTCTCGAAACCCTTCAGTATTAAGCACATAGCCATTGCAATAAGACACTCAGATAAACTGCTGAATTGCGTTTACATTATAAATCACTGTTCCTTTCAATCATTAGATTAAAAGGTACACATTTTCAGCTAGAAGTCTGCAATTAAAGTGTTCAGCTATTCCGCAAAAAAACAGAAAAAGCTTATGAAACGATGACACTTCATTTTTCTTTTAGCAATGCAGATGCAGTTATGAATAACTCGCATCCTAAATGTCACTATCCACAAAGAACTTTCTGCACAAAACAACACAAAACTCAGCTAATATACCTCAACCAATTTGATATGTATTCTGATGAACATCCAGTTAGCAATTACATTTCAGAGACCAATGTGTTAAAGCACAATAAAGCTTTCTGAACTATTCCAAACAAGCAAACAGAAAGCAAATAAAGAGAAAATAGCTACCACATTGAACCCAATGAAAGAAAATGTAATTGACAAGCGTGACTGATGAAGCGCTTTGATTACACACATCTCTCCGACTGTTAACACTGAAAGTGATTCTGACGGGGAAAAGACAAAAGAACAAAAACACTGCTGTAAAATGGGGCAAGTTGTAACTTTACCTACACTGTACATGCCCAGAGTCAACTATTCAGAGAGTCCTAAACTCCAGAAGGGTTAAATGCTCATTATTTGCATACCTCCTACTGTTAGCACTCTCAGCCGCTCCTTGAATACAGCAAGATCTGGGGAGGGAGGGAAAGGTCAGGTGCAGAAAGGAGAAGACAGAGAAACTGAGTCAAAGTTAGTTTCTTTTTAAATTCCAAAGAATTGAGAAAGTAGTTGCAAAAAGAGAAAATAAGCTTTTAAAAACAGCATCCACACATACACAATAAAAAAAAATCACCAAGAAAAGGGGGTTAGATGACTGTATGCCAGGAGAAAATCTGAAGAATCTTTCAGAACCAGCCATATTGACCGCAAAGAGAATAAAATAAGCACAGCAGTTACACCTGACAGATAATGGCAGTTAAGTTACATGTTTCAGACCTCATTGCTTATGCAAACAGAAAAAAAATCCTAAACATTAAAGTTATTAAATATCCTTAGGACAAATTTCTGGTCAAAAATCACAAGTGAACAAGTATGACAGAATCTTGTACCCCTTCTACATGAGACTGTTGTGATTTAAGAATTTGTAAATCACTACATTGGCAAGGAATAAGATAGCATAGGATTCACACACTTTATGCTACCATATCCTATGCTATAGAATTGAACTGAAAAATAACAAAGATTAGGAAAAGTTACAGTCTTGTTTATGTACCTGAACCTTAAGTCAATAATCTATGCAAGGACGATTCTAATTTTCCTATAATTTGTGAGAAACACAGTTCAACTGAAAACAAGTTTATATCTTTGACTGTATAAATGCATAGAATTATTATTCTAGATTGTCTCTGCACAAGAGAGAATTCAATTCTGTCAGACAAGATCTTCAACAATAATTTTATTGCATGTAGCCCGCAAATATAATACATTACTTTCGCTTCGATGTCTTCATAATAACATAGTAGAATTCTTTTTCCCCCAAGATGTTTTGAATTCTGAAAATCTGCATTTAAAAAGTGCTGGACAAATGAATAGATGAAAAGATTCAACAGCTACTAGAGTTAACCTACTAACACTAACCCTAACCTTTAATATATGTATCAGATATAGTGTATATAAGTTATTAGGATGAGCTTTTATTTTGCTCTTGGTGTCTAACTGGTCTTGAGATTAGGGCAAAAATCCTATTACATTTTTTTTACAAAAGGATATGGTGTTGCATAGAACTTGCTTTTTGCCCAATGCATATCTCATCCTGCCTTTTTACTGACTTTTCACCACTATACTGGAGATATGTCATTTCAGTTCCAAATGATTCAGCTAATTATATGGTTTTTTAATAAGTGCATATGGAATCCTAGAAGTTCTGGATGACTTGCACTATTATGTGTTCTGCATTGTCTAACAGAACAAGCAAAAAGGTTGAAGTCCTGAAACCCTTTTAAATTAATATTATTGAGATTTTAAAAGATGGGGCAATTCGCAGTTTTCTAAGAATAACTCTCCCAAAGCATGTGTCATAGGAATAGAATAATCTTTATAAAATAGTAAAAGGACCTTAAATTATGATTCATCAAAATGATTATATGTCACATTTGGAATCTTAGTTTTTGTGGTATGGTCCCAAAGTCTTAAATCCCACATTTAGAAGCAGAGAACTTCAGAGGCCTCTGGGTCTTCCTGCTTACATGGCTATGAGATGTCTTCCTCATATTCTCCCAAGTATCACTTCAACTCTCAATCCATTACATATAGTAAGAGCAGGGACAATTACATTAACTTTGTTTTAAGAGGTTCTGATTTGTTCTGAAGTTACAGACTACTTTATTCCTCAGTTTAGTATTCTTCAAATATGTTGGAATTTGATTCCTAGGATCCCACACAATCACTGCGCTGCCTGGAGAATACTGGGAGTGGAAATCCATATATCTGGAGGGTGTTCTAGCAAGACAATGCTCTTTCAGATTAAAATGAAAATAAAGTGTGGAAAAGGGTCAAAGGTGAAACTTAATATGAATATGATTTTGTCTATTGTGTTTAGATAATAGAAACTTAGCTTCATTCTAAAACTGTTGACTAGGATACTAGTTTCAAAGATGTTGCACATCTCTTCAATAAACAATATCAGCTGTTTGAAAGTTACAGAGACAAGAGCAACCCTTATCTGAATCTTCCTGAACTAAAGTATATATCTATCAGCTACCTATCTACTAATTATGAATGGCATCCACCACTTATGTAGTTTTCCTGTTCTGCATATGGTTTCAATCACAGAATTTGCCTTAATTCATAAATATGTGGCAGCGGAATGTTGTAAAGGACAGAGAGAATGGCCTTGAAGACAGGATGAAGAATTCTTGTCAAGACAACAATGATGTAAAAGGGGCCTGAGCCTGGTCAAGAAAGGAACTTGAGAAAACGCCTAAGAAGAGCCCTTCCCTAGTTCACATGGAGATAAAAGAAATGGAGGGGGAAATATATTCAGGCTTGCAGGATTCTGTTACTATAGCTGTTATAACAAAAGCACTACTGATCAATATGATGTTGCTTTCTTCATTTGGTCTGCTCTGTAGGGCTGACAATAACTACCGGTACTATGCATGGAGCCCATGTTACTTATTTATATTTTATACAACGTATTTATATAAGACACTGGTAAAATAATAAAATACAATCTTTATATTTTTAAATCATCTCCTATATTGTTCAATTTTTATTCAGAAAAAAATCATAATTTCTACATTCTAATAAAATATTCATGTGACAATTTCAACCATTCACTAGATCTGACAGAAAACAAAGGTAATGCACAGATGAAACCACTTGAAGTGCCCATTACAAACACACACACAATTCAGAAGCCACCATCATTCCAGTGCACTCAAAATAGTTATGCTTGCCTAAGGTGAATCTTCAATCTTTGTGAAATGTGGAAGAAATTCCACAGTATATCCCCTCCCCACAATATTGGGGATCTGTTAAGGCCTGGTACAACCTTCTGGATTTTGGAGTTCTGCTTAATGTACAGGGGGCAATAACTTCAGAGTGGAGATTTAGTAAAGCGAACTGCACTCATTGTGTTCTTAGATATTCACCAAAGTTATATTGCTGTTTTATTTAATTGTATTCATTTAAAATATTTATATAGTACCTCATTTTTCAACCAACTCTGGTTTTCTCAGATGCTTTCCATTTCACCGATACAAACATATACCATCTAATCGGTACACACTCTCAATTCTGAATGAGTCACATCATTTATTTTACATGCACAAATACTCTAATAAAAATTTAGTCTCGAAAGGAGTTAGTTGTCATTATTGTTACTCTATTCTAAGTTAGAAGCATGCTACTTAGAAGCATTTGCAGAGCCAGATTGATTAACCTGTGGAAAGCACCAGTAATCAGTAATGCTCAGCCACCACATCTTACCCTATACTGAAGGAAAAAATAGTGGCCAAAATTAACAAATAGAGTGAGCTCTACCGGAAAACCGAATTCCAAGTATTGCTCAGCAAGTGCACCCTCACCTGAGAACCACACATGCACCTCTCCAACCAAGGATCTGTTTCATTTCAGTATTTTGATTAGATGTGGGAATGCATTCCAAAGCTTCCTTATCATGATCACTGATGGAGTCATTAGTCAAAGTTTAAATTGTATCTATGTGTTTTCTTCGCTGTGCAGCTTGCCCTAAATCATGCATTGACCTGAAGTGAGTGAGGAAGACATCAGAGAAACTTGTCTCTTTCCTCACTCCTTTCTATAATAGCCATCAGTCCCAAGCTCCAAGAAATCACCAGAGCTCTAAACAAGAGCTCTGTTGACCTTTAGAATACTTTCAGTTTAAGGGATGCTTATGTGTCCGTCACTTTTCTTGGAGTGGCAGTGTATCCATAGTTGCTAGTCACACCTTCTTATAGCTGGACTCCAAATCACAAGGACTGTAAGGAGGAGACTTTAAGCTGTCTCAAACCGGGGATACGATTATTTGAGACTACAGTGGTAAGTGACTAGGCCTAGGGACAGATCAACGCTGCCAACATTCCTTTTTTTTAAGTGATCATTAGAAAGGAAACTTAAGACCTTTCCCTTCAAATTTAGTGAAGCAATCTATCTAGAAGCTGTGAAAGTGAGAGAGGAGCCCAAGCGATGCGGCACTAGCTGCTTTTTGGAGCCCTCACCCAGTTTGTCTGCGGAACTGATAATATCAGCTGGAACGGAAGAGTCCAGATCAGCATCCAAGATGCCCAATGGATCGAGCTGGGCTACATGATGCCCTCGAATCTATGAAATGGGCCAGAAATGAAAAGGATAGTGGAAACCAAAAGAGGGAAATGGGGGGGAAGAGAGATGGAAAGGAAAGGGGTATAAAAGTTAAACGTTGTATTCAACTTGCAGAATAATTCTCACCAATGTTTGGCGAATCAGTTACTGTCGAATCATCAAAATTTACACAACTAATGCCGAGAGGATCAAGCTTGGCAATGTGGTGACCCCTGACCTAGAAACAACAACAAAATTAGTCACGAAATTAGGTAACAATCATCCTTCCTATTGCAGGAGTATTGAATTTATCCAAATCCATGCTGTTGTATTTCAATAGAGTTATGAATTTATGAAAAACCAGCTTACATTTATATACAATTTTTTTTTGAATTAAGAAAAATTGATGTATTTAATAAAAATCTTGTGACTTAGTACTTTAAAATTTCCCTTCATTTGTTTAATTAAACTGGGGGAAAAATAAGAAAAAATAAAAATAACACATAACAGGATGTATACATGTACACATACATATACAATTTTACACAAAAGTTTCATGAAATAAAAACTATATTCCATTAGAATAATTGACATATGCTTTATTGCTACAAGCAACAAATTTGTAAGTTGCAAATAGCATCAGGTCTTCAGACTACTGAGTAATTGGGACCATAAATTTATCTTTCCAGTGTTGAAGCCCAATTCTCTTAGTAATAAGGACTTGGAAAATCAATTTCCTTTGTCCAGTGGCTAATTTCTATATATAGATACATAGCCCAAACGGATGTGGACATCTGAATACAGACATACACACACAAAGAGAAAGAGACTTCTTTACAGAATATAACTATTTTAAGACACACAAGGGAAAATGTGTTTGAGGGAAACAGTCTCATTGCATCACTAACAATACAATAATTTCCATTTTAATACAAATGCAATTAAGTCCAATAAATCCAAAATATTGTTTTGTATTGAATAAGCCTTAGTCTAAGATCTGTTGAAATAAGATGTTAAGACAGTATTGCAAAATGGAGATCTTTGCTCCTTATTTCATTCAATCTATTATTTCAGTATAACATTGATTTGTCCGCAACAAGTATTTAAATGTTAATTATAGGGTTTTTCACCATCATATTTAGTGAAATGATGCCAATCCTAATCAATATACCATTTGATGTAATGAATATAGTTATTAGGCAGCAAAATATTACTTTTTTAACATAGGAAATAGACTAATAAAACTCACCACAATAATTTACTTTTATGGCTCATTATAACAATGCTCATTTGGAAAACAGAAACAAAAACACAATTTCTGTAGTCAATGTTTACAAGTTTATTCTGAGAAAGTCGTACAGAGAATGCAATTTACATTAGCTCTATTTAATTCTAATTCTCCTGTTTACTGGGTTGTATTGATTCTAATGCCGGAAAACAACAGAGATGAAGCCACAAGTGACTGGATTTTTAACACTGTCTATGTATCTAATAGAAATTTGAAGAATGTGAATAGATAAAATCTTGGGTGATATATTATAATTTCTTCATTTGTGTACATACTTCTCAGTCTAGCAAGAGTCTATCTATCTTATTAAGACATAATAATTTCTCTGGGACTGATCCTGTTAAGGTATTTTTTCCTATTTCCCTATATTTATGTGCAATATTTTAACTAGAAATCTTTTGTATAGGCTAAACTTCAAGAAAATCCTGTCACCTCTCTCTTTGTAATAACAAAAGGTCATGTAACTGTTCTCATAAAAACTATTTGGGTTATTCAATTTGAGTGGCAAGACCAGGATGCAGATTCGAAAATCAATGTTATGTCTAGAAATATGACTAAGTATGGTAGCTAGTTTACCTGATCTACAATGAACAATTTAACCACAGCAAAATTATTACTTTTCTTCTAGTTTTATAAATAAGAATGATGTTCTTATTATTCATATATTTTTATAGAATTTAATTGAAGGTATTTCTTTTAAAATGTGCTACCTCAAAGCAAAACTTTTTTTTGTTAAGGAAAAATTGTTTCTAAAAGATGCTTATGGAACAGGGATTTATATACCTGATTCTTGACAGCAATGAAATGTCCCATCTGGGATTAAGAGACTATACCAGATAGTCTCAAGGGTAGAAGATTTATCCAGTCAGATTATCACTACTCTATTAAGTTCCATTTTTTTGCTCCTGCCCATCATAACAAGTCAATTAGGTTAATTACATAGATTAAATGTTGGATAAAGGTACTGCATAAAACTGCATATTGAAAAAGCTGTTTTATCTGACTTTTTTTTTCTGAAGCACTGTAAGTGATAAGTCTCAAAACTTCAGATCCATTCTTCTACTCAATGAATCTTTTTATGAATAGTACTACTATATAAAATAAAACATATATGTGTGAAGAAAATAATTTACTACAGCAGCTATTTGATTTTAAATGTGAACAATATAACAACAGAAATCATATTCTTAAGCAGGCAATTTTCTGAAATATGAAGCTGTTAAACATTTTCAGTTAATGCTTTATGATCCATCTCAACGAGAATATAGAGTAGGAAAAATGAAGTAATAAAATCAGTTTTAATCAAGGGAGGAAAAAAGGCTTTGAATACAATAATATACAATTAAATAACTTTTCAAATCTTGGAATCCTGTTCAATTTTTTAAAATATTGTAGGAATTTCCTAAGACCTTGGCAATTTTATTTGCACAACCATACTAAAAAATACCTGAATTGAAATAAGAAATGTCAAAAAGACCAAGAATTGGTCCAATGATTTGACTCAGCCTTCCATCCTTCTGTGGTCGGTAAAATGAGGACCCAGACTGTTGCAATATGCTGACTCTGTAAACCGCTTAGAGAGAACTGTAAAGCACTGTGAAGTAATATATAATAAGAGCCTTGGTAGTACAGTGGTCTAAACACTCTGTTATTAACACCAGCTGCCTGCATTTACTGCAGGTTCGAATCT
>JANHFK010000002.1:721552-733651 GCA_036250565.1 Sibynophis collaris
ACTTGCAAAGGGGCTCCCAGTGGCACCCCAGGACTGGCAAATGCTTGTCTTGATTAAGCTATAAATTTGGCTTTCAAGTTCTCTACTCCCCCCCCCCCCAATGAAGATTTCCACATGATTCCGAAACCAAACACCAAACACAAACTCATTCCTTTATGATTTAGCCCAGGGAGGAGCAATTAATTCTCCAAAGGGAGGGCATGAGAACCTGGGACCCTTACATTGTTTTGATTAGCTGCTACTGCTAAGAATACATGTTGCATATTATTTGATTTCTAATATCACAGACCGGACAAGGACAGCCAAAGGATCCCCAGGTGTGATTTAGAAGCAGTAAAATGGCCCTGTCTGGTTTAGCCCAATCTATGAATGGAGTGTAATCTGATTGATTCTCTTTGCAGTGAGACATGTTGGCTGTTTTCTTGGGATGTAAGTAGGGAGAACAGATTTATTGGAGAAAATGGCAGATTAGGGATCTAAGCTGCCTTCCAAAAGACAATGTTTTGATTATTGGTCCTGAAAATCCAGAAGACATTGTATATTGAAGTTAAAAAATATATAAAAAATAAAACCCCTGCCAATTTGTGTGTGTTTGGGGTAGAATGTGTTGGGATGTGTGTGTGTCTTTTTGAAGTAGGTGGTTTCTCTGAATTGATTAGTTTCGGGAAGTATGGAAATTTTGTAATGGCAGACTATTTGTCAGCATTAATCAGGGTTGAAACCAGATAATTCCTGCATCTCAAAAATTCTTTCTGTTCCTGCTTTTCATCTCAGCAGATCATGTTTAGCAACTAACTTACTTCCCAGAAATGTGGGGGAGAGGTTGGGGTATTGTTGATTCTGTGTGGTAAAAGTGTGAACTAGGAAGTAAGCGTTCAGAGTTCAGCTGATTTATAAATGCCTTGAATTTAAATCCTTCACATGGGAATAGATTGTCCTGGACTCAAGAGTGTCTCCTTTGGGGGATGATCTGTATGTGGTGCAGAGTGCAGAGTGGATGATTAAGGCTTTCTATTATTAGCCTTACAGCCAGTCTTTGATCTGTAACTTAAGAACAATAAAACTGATTTATACTGTGGTTGCGGTTTGTCCAACACACAAAGCCAAGAGGTGTGGCGGATGCACCATACTTTTGTTTACATTACTCATTACTCTTTTATCAATCTTTGCAGCTTGCCATATTGTTCCAAAGGTGCTTTTTCAACAGGCAACTGGACTTTCTGGTTTTTCTGTGAAGATCTTCAGAGCTGAAGAAGCTTCTTGGATGAGAAGCGAAACATCTTCAAAGAAAAACCAGAAAGTCCAGTTGCTTCTCAAAAAAGCACCTTTGGGACAAACAAACATGACCTAGATGACTGAGAATTTCCATAGACATTTAGCTTGCCATATTATGCGACTTGGGATTGATCAGTATTTTGACTTTTTGCGTACGAGTTTTGATTTCTGGAAATTCTGCATTATGATCTACAAATCATGGTTAAAGATCAACATACAATGGAGATTAAACTATGCATGCTTGTTTACTAGGCATTTTGATTTAGCTTGCCATCTGTACACTGCACAATAGCCTTCCCATTTTGTGTTTCTGTGTTTGCCTTCAAATCATTCTTGAGTCCTGGCAATTGCCTAGAGAGGTGCCTGCAGATTTCTTGGCAAGATTTTCAGAAGCGATCTGCCATCGTCTTTTTCCTTTATACCAAATTGATCTCCTTCCCCAATTAGTGTTCTATAAATGTTTCCCAGCAAGCATGAGATATCTGGGAATTCTTAAGAGTTTTCCTCCTAGCAAGATGAAGGAATATATGGAATACAACTTTTGACTTGTGTTTGGTTTTCAAAACAAAAAGAGGAAGGGGAATAGAATGTCACCAAAGTTGCTGATAAAGCCCTAAACTCTGAACAGCAAGTCACATTTAATCTACAAGAGGTAACTACTGTATTTCTCAAATCATATCTGAGGATTTATGCAACCTTTTGATGAGAAGACTTCTTGCCAAGATGTTTCATATCTGAAGAATAGGGATAAAACCCTTATTCCTGGCATTCCTAAACTAATCCAATTTATATTCTAGAGTTTTAGGCTGTTTGTTGAGTGTTTGCTGAATTAAAGGACAACTTGCCTTCAGGGATCTTTACATACATTTATCTTTCCCAATTTTTTTTAGCCAAACTCCTTTTTATCCTTTTTAGCAGTCTCATAAAAGGATTGAATCAGTGTGTTCTGTAGTAATTAGTTCAGGGAATTGACTGGGGTTATCTCAGAATGAAAGAGTGAGACCTCAATGTAAAATAGAATTATAGATAGGATGGAGGAAAACTGCAGGAGAAAAATGCTCCTATAAGTAAAAGATGTACCTGGCAGACCTGGGTGTGCTGCTTCTGTTATTGTTAGGTGTCATTACAGTTTTACATTTTTAAAGAGTATTTTATCCTATGGTAACATCTAAGTAAGTATATGAATAGAGGTCTTGCCTGAAAATTTTAGTTAGCTGTTAATTGGACTGGGCTGTCATAAGAACATCTCAAAAGAAGAAAATGGCAAACTACAATTATATTGTAGCCAAGAAAACTACCTGGAGTCACACATTCTCAGGCAGGAGATAAGGACTGTTTTTTGGCCTGAGGTTTGACAGTAGCTAATCTGCACCTATTGTTAATCTCTCAGATGTGCCATGGAATCTTCCTCAAATTTAAGACAGGTACAGAACTAGCATCCTCTAGACCAGTGATGGCAAACCTTTTTGGCACTGAGTGCCCAAACTGGAATGTTTGTGCATGTGCACATGCCAGAGTGCCAGAAACCAGAAGACCAGCTAGCTGGCACATGCATGCTTGTTTTTTGGCCATTTTGGGGGCTGTTTTTAGGCTGTTTTTCAGGCAGGTTTTTGGGCTGTTTTCAGGTCGTTTCCCAGTGCTCCGACGCCCACAAAGACAGCTGGCCGGCGCACATGTGCATGCTGGAAACCAGAAGAGTAGCTGGCAATGGCACATGTGCCCACAGAGAAGGTTCTGTATGCCACCTCTGGCACACGTGCCATAGGTTCGCCATGACGGCTCTAGACCTCTTCACCTACACATTTCCATAATCCATTATTCTTGGTCATATAGACAGTAGCTGGCTAGTATGGAGGCCCAGACTATGATAAACCTACCGGTAATCTAATTTAAAGAAATTCTTTGGCCCTTCTTGTTAGTCTTCAGATTTGGTTCTTCCTTT
Organism: Sibynophis collaris; assembly: GCA_036250565.1. NCBI lineage: Eukaryota > Metazoa > Chordata > Lepidosauria > Squamata > Sibynophiidae > Sibynophis > Sibynophis collaris. The sequence continues at coordinate 724,770 of JANHFK010000002.1, forward strand.
TCTTGAGATACTTCTTGGTGTCACATAAAAACAAGGTAGTACTGCTTTGGCCCTTGATCAGCAGGTGAAGTCATTAGAAATAATGGGCTTATATTTGAGTTCACAACCTTGGGAATTCTGGTCAGTGTCCATATTAAAAGCTTGTGCATCTTCTCTTGCTTGAAGAACATAGCTTCCTGATAGAAAACTTCTTTCATCCTAGAAATTGGATGGCTTCTAATGTGAATCTCAAGCTGCACAAAGGAATTCTGCTGGAGGACAGCATGCCAGCTGCAAAGAAGCCTAGGTAGGTGGGATACTTTCAAATGGATCTCTATAACTGCTGAATTGGGAGTTAAAATAAACTTTGGCCCCTTCTCTGGCATGTGTGGGGAGATATTTTTCAAAGAACAGTTTTCCAGACTGAAATTTGCACTTAAAAATCCTCATTCCAGCTGGCTGTTCTGTTTCCATTTTCATTTCACACGGGGAATACTTTCTTTAGGTCTGTTTCTATTTTTCTCTGCTTTTGGTTCAGTGTTGCTAACCTTGCAAATATAACCACCAGAGTTGTTAAGATTGTACAGTTCTGTCACTGCTATCTTCTATAGAACTGCAAGCATTCTGACTGTTTTCCAGTCATTAATTCACAATACAACCTACTTTATGGCACTCTTAGGAAGATGAAGGGGAAGGGCCAGGTTCTTAAGATCCTAGGAGAAAAGGCAAGAGAGAAATAATCATGAATTATGCTCACATCTTCCCTTCTGTCCTCTTTGGTTGTAGGAAACTCCTGCCAAGTCTAAAATGCAAAAAGCCCCAGGATCTAGTCCTGGTGATTGGAACTGGCATCAGTGCAGCAGTGGCTCCCCAAGTGCCAGCCTTGAAGTCTTGGAAGGGCTTAATCCAGGCCCTGCTGGATGCTGCGATTGACTTCGACCTACTGGAAGAGGAGGAGAGGAGAAAATTTCAGAAGTGTCTCGAGGACAATAAAAACCTCATCCATGTTGCTCATGATCTGATCCAGAAACTGTCTCCTGTGAGTTGAGGCACCCAGAAGAGAATCTTTTACAGGCTTGAAATAAAAGATATGCTTAAAATAGCTGAGCTGTAGATGGCCCACTAAGAACGGATGGCTCTGCAAAATTCCAGCTGTCCAGTTGAATGTCATTGGCAGCAATGCTTTGTGTTGAAACTAGAAGCACAGTTGACTCACTTACTTCGAGTAAGGCTAATGGTCCTGTTTTGAGTTCCATCCTTAAAGAAGGCTGAGCATTATGGCTGTGCCTCCTCTAATAATGTCACTGTGACACATTCTTCTGCTCATGGTCTTTAACCAGTAACATTAAAATGTGCCTCCATAGAAGATCCCCATACCTTACTTTTAAAAGAGCCAAAATTGAGTGGAGAGAAGAAGCTGGGCACCCAAACTAATTTGATGATGGTAACCTGGTGATACATGTAACCTTTTTCCTGCCTGATGCCCTTCTTGTGTATCCTCTCAATTTCAGTAACCACATTACTTAGGATAATGAGAATTGGAGTTCAGCACACCTGGGAGGCTACATTGCTTGGGGCAGGTGGCATGAGATTCTGATCTTGGTGTGTCTTGTTTCCTTTGCAGCGCACAAGCAATGTCCGTTCTTCATTCTTCAAAGATTGCTTGTATGAGGTCTTTGATGACCTGGAGTCCAAGATGGAAGACACGGGGAAGCGGCTCCTGAGGTCAGTGCTTCACCTGATGGAGGACGGTGCCCTTGTTCTGACCACCAACTTCGATAACTTGCTGGAAATTTATGCAGCTGATCAAGGGAAACAGCTTGAATCTCTGGATCTCACCGATGAGAAAAAGGTAATGGTGTCCCTTTTCTTGTCCTAAGAGGAGTCACATCTTGTGGATCAGTCTCCCATGAAAAAGTTTAATAAGCCCAAAGTGGTAGGATTTGGAAACTGCACTAAGCCAAAAACAAATAAACCGTCTTGTGGCTTAGCTTGATATATGAATACTGTCAAAATGCACATTGCTTTGGTTCTCTAATAGTGAAATTCCAAATGAAAACTTTGCTCTAGAAAATCTATAAACTACCAAATGCCAACATGTATATTTGTATCAATAATAGTTCTGTACCACACAAAAAGCAATCAAAATATAATGTCCCTGAAATTACACATTTTATAGTCTCCTTTTTACTTCTGAAATCTTAGGAACAAAGTTTGGGAGGAAGAACGAGACCGTAACAGAGACATGAAAGGGAATTAAAGTGTCAAAGTAACAAATATGATCATGAAGTTGCTATGGGTTCTAGAATGGGGATGTAGCCTTCCAGCTGTTGTTTCACTGCAATTTTCAGCCTAAATGCTTATATTGAATAGGTTCTTGAATGGGCACAGGAGAAGAGGAAGCTGAGTGTTCTTCATATCCATGGAGTCTACACGAATCCTAGCGGAATAGTGCTTCATCCTGCTGGTTACCAGAATGTCCTACGCAACATAGAAGTTATGGTGAGACTGGCAGGTTCTTTTTAACTGTTGTTGACTTTGGAATGAAGGTTGTTTGCAATTTTCGATGTGTGAGTTTATAAACATTTAGAAATAGCCATAGAGTTGGAGCAGCACATTTGAAATCGGAAGGGGAGTAGACAATATATATAGATTCCTATGGACACCATCTCATCTCCATTCTGCCCATTTTCAGCCTGCCATACTAGGCTGGAAATGTTTCCTAAACATTCAGAGTTCCTATCCCATATCATCCTGCAGAGAATCAACACCTTGAATCCCATTGAATTAATTGGACAGGCTGGAAAAAGTGGGAAAAAGCTAGAATTGGCCAAACCAAATCACTGTTTCTGTGTTTATTTGCAAGGTTGATTCTGACTTGTTCCTGGCTTGCTTAATACATGAATGGTTAAGATAAACATGTCTTAACTTTCTCTGTAGACCTTCAGTTCCTATTTGTTTCTGGTTTCTTCCAGAACAGGTACAGGTTGAGATTTAGAAATGGCTCCATTTTTAGGTAGGAACTAATCGTTAGAATCTTATCTCAGTACCTTGTAGGTTTTTTTCATTGTGCTATCTCATTAATATTGAATCATAATACTGTTTGCATGGGTATTTGCAGTAGCCTTCAAGGAGATGCTTTCACTGTAATTCTCCTAGGGAGTTGGCTTTTTACTCTTTCATACTCTTTCATATACTCTTTCAAACTTTTCCCTTTCTTATGAAGATAGAGACATTTTATCTTTTTGTTTGCTTGTGTGCTTTGTCCTTTAAAGCGGGAGATCCAGAAGTTGTACGAAGCCAAATCTTTCCTGTTCTTAGGCTGTGGTTGGACTGTGGATGATACAACCTTCCAAGCCCTCTTCCTTGAAGCTGTGAAACACAAGTCAGATCTGGAGCATTTTATGCTTGTGCGTCGTGGAGATGTGGACGAATTTAAGAAACTCCGAGAGAACATGCTTGACAAAGGGATTAAGGTCATCTCCTACGGGGAGGAATACTCAGATTTGCCAGAATATTTTGAGAGGCTGGCAAATGAGATCTCCAACTGGAATCAAGCAGGTAAGAAAACAATTATTTTAATAATGAATGTTTTTCTATGGTTGTATGCTGCCCAAAGTCATTTTTTATGATAAATAAAAATAAATTTGTTTTCTAACAGATGAGTTTACTGGTATGTTCAGAAATCCCAAAAAAACAGAACTTATTCATTTCATAGATTTATCAAATTTAGAATCTGCCCATCTCACTTTAGAGTGATGCTGGGTGGTATACAACCTGGGTTCTTAGGTGTGCCCCCCTCTCCCCCAAGAGTTGCCTATGAGTTTTTTTTTTAATGTGACAGATAGGGATAATTTATGAAGTGCAATATTAACCCTAAACAACATTTAAATGTAATGTAGGTTACAATTTAAACAATCAATATAAATCACACACACAGCTTAATCTGGTTCAGATTGTATTGGACCTATCCACTTTTTAGAAGTTTAGACTCTGAGGTTTTCCAGTAGATATTTAGTTTAGGTACTAAAATGCTTCTGGATTTCTTTCATACATTCTTTGACCTTCCACTCTGTTTTAAGATAACTTTTTTTTTCTTCCTCCCAGGTTCACGACAGGGGGGACAACTGAATGGCACAGATACTGTGCGTATTGAAAACAAAGGTACAGAACTTACTTAATATTCAGAATTCCTTGCAGTCAGCTGGGAAGATGAATCTTGCTGACCAGCAGCTACCACTCACACTAAAATTGTCTTTTTACATGTGGTAGAAGCTTAGGACTAAACATAGCAGAAAGTACTTACAGGGGATGGAAGATGCCCTAGGAAGAACGGCAATAGATGCTTCCCTGCTTCAAAACTCCCAATAGGAGAGATTAAGGTGGTTTTTTGTGTGACAGTTCTGCGTTAGCAGAGAAAAGTGAAGAAAAGCAATGAATCCAATGTTCTTATTGCCACTGAACTAATTAAAAACCGTCTTTTGTATCTTAGGGAGGAATACTTGTTAAAAGGGGAACTGCCATGTTTTACAGGACACCTTAGCCTAAGTAAGAACTCTCTGAAACCTGGTTTGGTCAGGTGAAACAGATTGTGTGTTTCCCATGTGTAGAGTAACTAGGGCAATATCTAGGTATTTGTCCATCCATTTGCCAGAGATTGGACCAACTGGATGAGACCTACAGGACACATTGATATTGTTCCTGATGAATTAGCGTAGAAAAACACTCCTGGTTGTTTAATAGACCTGATGCTGAGGAACAGGAAGCACATTCCACAACATGTTTTCCCAGTTCTGTTTATTGCAAGATACCTAGCCTGTTTAAGCATCAAGAATCCTTAGGGGGTGAGAGGTATCACTTCTGCTTAGATAAGTAATATGATGCATGGAGGATCTGTATTTCATTTACAGACTGGTCCTCTCACCCATCCCTCTTACAAGAAAGTGTTTCTCAAAGCTGCCATTAAGTTACCACTCTAAATTCTGGGATCTACAAAAAGTATGCATGGTTTGATAATTGGTTTGCCATATGGTGGTAAACTCAAATCTGTGCCTTTTCGGTCTTCTGGGAGTTAGAAGTTAATCCTGTCCACTATTTTGTGTGGTTTCCAGCCAGCCTTTTTTATATGATTCTCCATATTCTTAGAGTGTCTCCCTTTAAGTAAGGATAGACAACAACTGAAGATACTCAAGGAGTAACTGAGAGCGGTTGGCATGTTGCCAGAGCAAGTGGCATGCAGGCCCTGTAGTTATATGACTGCCTAGCTGACTGAGGAATTTTGGGAATTGAAGTCCACACAACTTAATGTTGCTGAAGTTGGGAAACACTGCAGTAGATTTAAGGCATTATCTCTCCTTCAAAGAAAGATTTTCCCGGAAATGAAGATATGTTTATTTAATCTGATCTCATTTTCTATTTAGGTTTTTGTGTCCAAAAAACCCCCCCCAAAAAACAAAAACCCAATCCTGTCAAAACTCAGTTTATTACCTCTATTTTGATATTCTGTAAAAATTTAGACTGAGGCACATGAACATTTTTTTAAAAAGTAAATGTCTAATTTTCTAAATCTTTTATATTTTGTATAAATTTGAACCTAGGATTTTTTAAAAAAGAAATTCATCTGTCTGATTTACACAAGGTTTATATAAATTATGGCTAATTATGATGGTAATCAGCATAATATGCATACAGTACTTTTGGTTGACTAACTCATGGTTTACATAGCTACCCAAAATCTGGGTTGGCACAATAGTGTACTAAAATAATAGTTGACTAATTTGTGGTTTACCTTTTTGATGAATGCTGGTCTGAAGCTAGTTTAGCTAGACTTATTTAACTATATTTTGTCTGATTTTATATATTATTAAATTGTGATCTTTTAAAGCTATTGTTTACTGACCAATCTAATCTGGTGGTTTGTATATGACACTAATCTAAAAATAAATCAAGTGAAGGGTTGGTGCTTATGTGTTAATTTGGTCTTTAATAGAGGAAGTGGCAAAGCAAATGGCTAAACAAAAACTTTACAGATTTTTGTTTCAACCTGTCCAGTGAGCAGGTGGTTGGACAGGGAATGTACTCCTTATTCCTGCTTGTTCAGATCAAACTACAGGCTTAAAGTAACATGGGGATGTATCCATTCTCAACAACAGCTTCATGAGTACTGCTGCTGCAAAGCTGGAGGCCCTCCTAAAATCCTACAGATGGGCCTAGAAAGAACAGAAAGTGAGCAATCTGCACACTTAGAAAACCTGTTGATCACACTTGATCTTAGAGAAGCCAGTTTTTCAAATTCAGGAAGACACAGAAAAGGTTTTAGAAATTTTATATAAATTTTCAGCAGGCAGCATTCAACTTATTGCACTAGAGCACATCTGCAATGCCGAGCTACCAAGGCGTCTTTGTAGAGACATTGGTGTTATTCAACATAGCACTTTATATCAGGATCAAGAGGCACTCTGAAAGGAGGAGGAAAGGGAGGAATGCAGCAGGCAGCCACCAGGATTATCCCTGGTGGAGGAAGGGGAGAAAAAAGCAGACAGGTTGGTTTGGAAAGCAAAAGCCAGTGCAGATGGGATAGCATGCAGTGGCTCCTGCTGGCTGGTTGTGTATCCCTCCCCCTTGACGGGTGAGGTGAGGCAGTGACTTCCAGAGCCCACTTCTTTATAGAGGAGAGTGAGAGATCATTAAACCCACTCCTTAGACCAGAAGCTCATCTGCCAAAATTAAAATCCATACAAAGACTTATTTTTCCCTTTAGGGGAAGGACCCTGTTGGCTGGGAAAGGGGCCAGATAAAGGAACTTCAAGAATCATCAGGAACACAACCATCTGCTTCTCTGGTGTAGATTGAAGATGGTGTGCAAAGATACACGCAGGGTCATCATAGACAATTAAGACAAGCTTAATGCATAAGGGGTGGATGAGAAGACTTTGTGAAAGAATTGGCAGCCCTCACATTCATATTTCCCCCTCCGAGAACAAATCTGCCCTTACTCTGTTGTGTGTGTGAGGGGGAGAGAGAGGGTAGGGGGTTTGGTCTGCAGTTGGGGAATTGTGATCAAAGCCAGTTTATGAAGCCTACAACATTGGCAGCCTCTATCTCTGCTCTACACAACAATTGAGGACGGCTAATTTAACTGCTAGGAAAGACCCTTAGAAACCCCTTTGGTTTCTAATCCCCAGAAATGTAATCCAGAGCTGCTGTTCAGGCCCAAGGCAGAATCTGAGGTATGTCAGTCAGCCCAAAGGCTGGAGCACAATTCTCTTCCTCAACTCTTGCAATACCACTAACCCAGGATGAGCTAGAGAGAGCAACCAAGGGAGCAAAAAAAAAAAAAGGCTTTACTGGACAAGGGAGCATGGAGTAAAGAGTTACTCTAGAGTAGGTGTTCTGAGAGACTTGTCTCAAAGAACTTTAGAGCAGGACAAATCATTTTAAATAAGTGGAACACAATTGAAGACAGGCAGCTCTCACTAAAATTGAACCCCATGCACTGCTGGGAGGAAAGTGTGCAATATATAAAGAAACGAGGACCGTGGCTTTATTTTGTTTTTTTCCTAATGCTCCTCTATTCTCTGTTGCACTATACCAAAAAAAAAAAAAAAAGCAAAGGATGAAGGGAGGGGGGAGCTTCCAGGAAAAGTCACATTGGAAAGCACATTCTAAGACATCGGCAAACAGGAATTTGGTGCAATGACTGATGCTTAGGCCTTCATAAGAGCAGCAACTACAGCCTTGGCATTAAGGCTACGTAGGTCACAGTAGGTCTGTCCAGTTCCCACAAAGACAATCGGTTTGCTAGTGATGTATGTCATGGAGATTGCAGCACCAACCTGGGAAGGGAAGCAAAGGGCATGTGTGTTACAGACCTTCAGGGGACCACGCAAATAGGATAAACCTGAGCAGCTCTTTTAAGCCAAGCAACCTTATACATCCCCATGGGTATAATTGCAAAGGGATCAATACTTTGATTGCCGTAATTAATCTACAAAGCAAACTGAACAGTATGGGTTGTTTTGGGGTTTGTTTGTTTTTTTGCAGTCAGAAATGCAGCCCTTTTGTTCTGTTCAGGCAAGCAGTGGCCATCATATCAGGCAAGCAAGGCCTGGAGCTTCTTGCAATTCTTTAATTCTTGAACCTTCCACAAAAATTGCCTAGAGGCTGCCAAGCTGATCTAAGACACCCGCCAGTCCCAGCCAAAACATGTCAAAGGTTCAATGACCCCATGTTTACCTTGTCATCAATGGTGTCAAACTTGGTTAGAACAATTCCATCAATGAGTCGTGGGGATTGAGCAATGGAGTAATCAGCAAGAGCTTTGTTAAATTTGACCTGAAGAAAGAGTGGAAGGAAAAAAGGAAATGGGTTTGGAAAAATCTGCATATAAATACACTTTTGTCTTTTGTTCACATTATATGTGGTAGAACCTTCAGAGTTCCACACAAGTGATCTACAGCCTAATTCCTGAATATAACATACTGCATGATAACCATTCAAAGGAGAGATGGATTAGGTGCCTGGGTTTGCAGCTTAATGTGAGGCTCAAATCCAGTGTGAATTGAATGATGCCTCACTCATGGGTTCTTTTGGTTAAAAAAAAAACAAAACCTCTCCAGAAGGTTGCCAAATGATGGAAGAGGCACAATCCTCAATGACTTCCAAGATCACCTGGGAGTTAAACATTTGCAAGTGGCTCATCTCTGGTTTATGGTTTGGATATTACAGTTAGCTTTGATACTGTAATGTGAACCAAACTACACTGGCTCAAGCCATCCTCCACAAATGATAAAACACGTACCAGCTGATCCACAGCCTCGTTTCCCACCAGAGCTTCACCCACAAACAGAACAAGATCTGGGGTGTTAACTGCAATGAGCTTAGCCAGAGCTGTCATCAAGGGA
>JANHFK010000003.1:319241-335068 GCA_036250565.1 Sibynophis collaris
ACACTGTCTGGTCGACGGGACCCTAAGGAGGCCCTCTCTGTGCGAACGCACCGGTCGGTGGGAGGGATTTGATGGCAAAAATAGATGGGTAACAAAGATATTGCATAATATCTTTGAGAGAGATAATTTGATAATATCAAAGAGAGAAAATGCAGCTGCAAATAATATAGTTAAGAGAAAGCTAAAAGAAAAAGAGAAAATTGTTAATATAGAGAGTATTGAAAAAAGGTATAGTTTAGCCTGTGAAACTGGAAAAATGTTAGAATATGGATCTTATTTATAGAAAGGTTGCATACATTTTAATTGGGAAAAAATGCAATTATCATTTCTCCACACAAAGGGAAAGATAGTTTTGGGGAACACAAAACTATAAGGGTTGTTTGGAAAGACTATTCTGTTTGACACAACTCTGATTGAAAGGATATAAAATGAGGAAAGTGTTCTGGAGTTTATGTTGGATAGGGAATGCACAAACTAGATTTTGATTCTTCATTGGATCATTGAGAAAAGAAAGGAAATATGAGAAAAGAAACACATTGCAATTTGTTGATTTAGTGAAAGAATATGAATAAAATAAATAGGCTTAAATTGTGGGATGTTTTGCATGATTTTTTTTTTATTTATCAATTTTTTTTGCCACCCATCTCACAGTTCAGATGACTCTACATAATTGAAGAGTAGTTGTTGAATGTACTAACGGAAATGAAGTATATAAGACTATAAATAGAATGCTTAGCAAATAGTTCAACACTAAATATTGACTAAGTCAAAAACAATGCCCATCTTTTGGGTGTATGCTTGTGCTTTCAAGTCAGTCTTGACTCCCAATAATTACCTGGACAGGTTTCTATCTGTTTTATTGGCAAGATTTCAGAAGTGGTTTGCCATTGTCTTCTTTCTAGGGCTCAGAAGCAGGACTGGCTCAAATTCACTCATCTGTCCTTGTGCCTAAGACAGACTAGAATTCACAATCTTCTGGTTTCTAGTCCAGTTCCTTAATTGCTAAACCAAACTGATTTATTTTCTTGTATGTACCAATAAATACAAAGGAATGCTTCTGGTGGTATTAGAAATATGTTTGCTGGGAATATAAACATATATATACTGATGGTATTATTGTCCAAGACTGTAATGACCTGCATCAAATGTCAGACAGATTGTATGGTGCAATCAGAAGCGTAGCTTTGAAAATCAATATATATCAAAGATCAAGTATTCAAAGCAATGGTGAAATCCTGCTGGTTCTGTCCAGCTCGCGCATGCCGGTAGCAGCAGCAGCCATGGGTGTTTTGGCAAACCGGTAGCAGCGGCAGCACGAGGCTCTGCCCACCCACCTGGATATTATTACTTCCTGGTTTTTAACCCTCTGCGCATACGCAAAGCCTTCTGCAGATTCACAGAGGTAAAAAATCAGACGTGACAATGGCAGTAAGGAAGGTGAACATTTCACCCCTTATTCAAAGGCATCTGCAGGGGGAATGATTGGGAGAAAATGAACATTTCACCCCTTATTCAAAGGCATCTGTAGGGGGAATGGTTGGGAGAGGGCAAATGATATTTGTCATGACACAAATGATACAATTTTTATGGTCTTGCTAGACATCATAATATAAGTACCTGATTGTGTCATTGTGATGATGTCATGAGGCATGTTTCATCATTTTGACATGAACAGCAAAAGATGCCTATGAAGGCATTTGTGTTTGTCAGGGAAAATAAAATGAACAACTGAGAGTTATACATAAATGTCAAAAAACTAGAGCTTTCTGCGTACTTTGGTAGAATGTTTACTAAAGATAGGAAAATGAACGGATACATTTTAAGACGCTCTCTTGGTAGAAAACGAATGAATAGTATGTGGAATCATTTCAAACAAGCAAGCACGGCTGTTAATTAAAATATACTTTTGCCCTCTTTGTTAGGTGGGAGGTAGGCATGTCAGGAGAAACCGATTAACAGTAATTTAATACAGTGAGAATGGGTTAAAAAATGGGGTGGTAAAACAAGAAAAGATTGTGGCAAGAATAACCGGGTGCTGAATGAATGTGGATTGAATTAAAAAAAAATGAATTAGTGAGAGGTGACAGCACATATTGAGAAGTTGGTTTTATGTAGAGAATTAACGAAGATTGAATTGCAAAGCAAATACAGTATATAAAGGAAGAATGAATGAATAAAGAGGAAGAGGAAGAAAAGTTGTGGTTGGATGGAGTTGATGAGAGAGAGCTGAGAAGTTCAATATGCAAAAGCAATGCATGAAATGGGTAATGAGTGTGTTGGAAACAAGGCTGGTTTGCAAAAACGTAAAACTATAGGTACATGAAAGGTGTTGATGTTTTACCACTGATTCCTTTTTTTCTTCCTACTTCATGCCTTATTTTTTGCTTTACTACTTCATACTTCTTTTCTATGCTCTACATAATCTTGCTAACCTGATGGATGGATATTTAAGTATGTATTAAAAATTCATATACAGTATCATTGTTTTTCTCCTCTCTATGAAACAGTGTTTATTGATTACAATTAACTTGACTTTTATTTATATATATGAACACTGCTTAGATGAAGTTCTCTTTTCCATTTACTGGTGGCTTTCAGTATTTTGCACATGATGGGAACAGGTTTGTATTTCTAAATATGCAGGATGAACAATAATTTGCTTTAATTTCTCAGACAGCTTGGAGCAACTTCATAGGAACTGATTTGCATTGATGCAGATCAGAAACAGAATTCATCTAAGACTGACTTGGTACAGATATAGGTTGAAAATGCATGTTTACACATGTGCACTTCTTATGGATTTTTTTTTTACTATCTTGTCTAGAAACTCAAAAGTTTGCAATCATTTTATAACCTACAATTATCTAATCTTTAAAAGTTGTGCCTTTGGAGTAATAATAGTAACAACAACAATATTTGTAATCATGTTTACCATTATTAATTCTTTATATATTGTTGATTCTTAAGCATTCCAAGCAGGAATCAATATACACTGAAATCCTAATCACCTCAATAGGAAATTTAGAAATTTTAAAACATTGTAATATTTCTTAAACATTTGCTCACTACATTGATTTCATTATGCATATTGAGCAATGATACACAATTTGATTTTAAAATGTTGGAACCAAAGAGTTTAGTGTTTAATGCTAATGAAAAACCAAATGATAAAATTACAGGCAACAGTAATACTGATCTAGACAATTTTGTAGTCCAATGATTTTATTTTAGAGCTGACATTAATAGCTATCTCTTAAATCAGTGTTATTCAATACAACCAACATAAAATAATCAGATTAATGCTATGAGTCCACCTTTATTCATCTGGTAATATCTGTAATGTAATTAATATTCTATTCTTAATATATTTCTTCACTGATTATTTGCCTATTTCATTATATTATTCTGTTTTGCCGTTTCAAGTTCAAAAATGTAAAAGTCATAATTGTCACACACAAAAAAGAGCTGCTGATGAAGGAAATAAATATAAGTGTGAAAAATGGTTATTATTCCAAATAAAACATGGATTTTATAATTTTAAAGATCAACCATAGTTCAGTATTTTATTTATGCTAGGATCTCTTGCATCAACTGGTCCTATTTAGTTTAATTGGGAGGGGGTTCATTTAAATTAGGTTTCTTTCTTTTCTTTCCTTTTCTTTTTTATCTCCTGGAGACAGTTTTGCCTGCAGTTTTCTTGGTAAGATTTTTGTAAGTAGTTTGTCATTGCCTGCTTCCTAGAGTTGAGATGGTATGAGTTGCCCAGAGTCACCCAGTTGACTTTGTGCCTAAGATGGGACCAAAATCCATTGTCTCCCGATTTCCTGTCTGCTCTCTTAAGCACTACACCAAAATGGCTCTATCCTTTGAATACTTGTAATTTTTTCCACATTCTACTTTAAAAGAGGCACGTGGTGTGGACTCCATAATTTGAAGATCATGGCATACTTTTTTTAACCATATTGTCTAATGAATGGAATTTGAACATTATTTAATATATATTTGATTTAGCAAAAGCACTTAGACTTATATACTGCTTTGTAGTACTTTATAGCCCTCTCTAAGTGGTTTACAGAGTCAGCATATTACCTCCAACAATCTGGGTCCTCATTTTACTGATATCAGGAGGATGGAAGGCTGAGTCAACTTTGAGCTGGTGAGAATCGAACTGCCAAACTGCTGATAGCTGGCAGTTAGCAGAAGTAGCCTGAGTACTGCATTCTAACCATTGTACCACCTTGGCTTTAATTAAGTTTTAACATACTTCAAAGTTCAGAATGATTAGTTTTAAAATTATTGTTTTGCTTTTTGTGAATAAATGCATTCTAAACTAGGCTGTCACAATTTTGATATACTGTTTGAACTAGAAATAGACATCTACACATATTTTGTACATATTCTGCACATAAACATATATAACGTGTTTTGGAGTGGCTGGCTCAAATTAATAATAGTAATAATTATGAACTTTAGCAATGACATTATGTTTATGACTTTAAAAGACACACGAGAAAATTAGATTATTAAAAAATACATTGTTATATAGCTAACAATGTTTTAGTTTCCTAAAAAAAGTTAACTTGCATTATAAAATTAAACTGCTATATGAGGAAGTTGGACAGTATCAAATATTGTATATAAAATAAATATATTGTAAACTTGCACTATAAAAAACATTTGTGTTATAAATAATAGTGAAGTGTCAGGCCATTAGTTTGATGCCAATAACAGGATAATTTATACAAATGTATATGTGTGTGTGTATATATATCTTTTTGCTATGTTATTCTAGAATTTCTTTTAATCACAGAAATGCTCTGTGGAAATTACCTATGGATTCTAATCATTGTAAGAAAATGCCTGATTAAGAGAAACTAAACTACAGGAATTTCCTAGATGGAAATTAATTCTACTATTGATATGATAGCCTGTATAAGCAATTTAGTTTGTGGGTATGACTTCAGTAGGGCAACAGTTTGCATATTTGCAGTCTCTTCTGAAAAGCATGGATTACAGAAAGTAATCTGCATATGATACAATCAAAGCATCAATTACATGGGTTAGTTTACACTAAGCCAATATGTAGTCTGTTTGCTTTTGCTTAGATAGTTTACAAACAGAGCCATTGTGGTTTGCAAAACGTGATTGATTATTTAGTATATTTTACACATCCAGCTAATTACAGTTTATGAAATGGATTATAGAAGCAAATCGTGATTTAATATAAAGTGTGAACTATAGAGTCATAAATGTGATAGAATGTAAATGTTACTTACAGTATTTCATTTTATTGTTCATAAGATATGGCTAGGAAAAAGCTGGCTTTTTCACATCTATACATAGAGCTGCTTATAAAGGAAAATGAAAGAAGTTGAAATGGGCTAAGGCTGTGCCTGAGAGACAGAGAGAGAGAGAGAGAGAGAGAGAGAAGAAAATAAAGATGTCAGGCAGGCAATTATAGGATTAGGATTTGATTTCTAAAGATATGTAAATACATGGGTTACAGAAAATCCCCGAAGAGGAGTTGCCACAGAGAAGAAAACCACATTGCAAGGAACAGTCTGTCCAGAAGACAATTCTCTAAAGAGAAAAGAACAAAAAGAAAGTCAGTCATATAGTAGGCAGAGGGGATTGCCAGCTAACAAAAATCCTTGATTTACCCTATAGGGAATTTAATAAGAGCTATACCCAAGGGTCCACAATGATGAAGTTGCAAAAGGGTTACTTTCTGGGCAGGGATAGTCCCGAAAACATCCACCTCCCTAATAATAACAGAGTTAGAAAATACTATTAGATTCAGTCTCTTACTCAATGCAGGAATCTAAATTGAACTGTTGCTAACCAGTCATTGTTGTGCATAATCTGCATATTCATTTAACAATTCCTATTCATTTTCATTTTAAATTTTTGTCTAGATTTTTGTCAAAATCTGTGCAGTGGGCTGTACAGTTATATTCCCATAGCATATCCAACTACTAGCTCTCTTTTATCCTAGATATAAAGTCTCCGACAGAGACTCAGGGAGCATTATTAGGAACTTTAGCAATGATATTCTGTTTATGACTTTAGAAGATACATGAATAAATTAGATTATTAAAAATACATTGCTTTATAGCGAATAATGTTTTTGTTTCCTAAAAGAAATGGAACTTGTATTATAAAGTTAACTTGCTATATGTGGGAATTGGGCAGTATCTAAGTATGGTATATAAAATAAATATACTGTAAACTTGCACTATAAAGCAACTTTTATGAATATTAGTAACATGTTAGAAAGAAAGGAAGAAATAGAAAGCCTGTACAGTAAGCACTTAAGCACTAAATGGTGGCCAATGATTAAAACACTAGCTAAAATAACTTTGATAACACTGACCACATATAAGAGCTCTGTGGATCATTTTAAAGCTCTTCTGTTTTACTCTCCTAATGGACAGTTTTCCAGCCTGCTGTGATTTTTATGGGTTTTTTTAAAACAGAACTGTTAAGAACAAATCTGTCTCTATATCATTAGATATTTTTCTCTAATAAGCAAAATTTATAGCAAGAAAATGGAGGTCAGGGAAAATGGGCATGAATGCATACATACACAATAGGCATACACATGTACATTAACACATAGAGCAAGTTGTCCAGAGAGGCAGTCTAATCCAGACTTTTTCAAAACATACTTGTTTTCTATGTCTAAAATCCCATTTTTTCAATATGCAGCAATCCATCATAACACTCATCAACAGCAGAATAGACCTGACACACATCTCATTTACAATAACCAATCTTCTTATAGATGACTTTTTGATAGTATTCTAGAAAACACGAGTATTCACTGAAATGTGATTTGAAAACAGCGAAGTTACATTAAGTCTATCAGCTTTTCTCTTTTGTGCCCTCAGAATCTTCCTTGAAATCTTCCAAATCCTGCTAATCAGAGGGAAGATTTTATTGGAGGTGTCTCTTTGATACCTGTTATCAGGATTTCAAGTACATGAAATTTGGGGAAAACATTGTTCTATCATCTTACCCTATTACATTTGCCCTGCTTTGGCATTATTGTACCTTCTCTGTTCAATAGTCTAGAACTAATTCTTCCCCTGTACTTCTCATGCTGGTAACTATAATAATCTATACCCTTGTAGTAGGGTTAGATTAACACACAATCATTTCTATATTAGCAGTAAAAGATGACTCCCTTCTGGAATTAATTACGCTCCCCACTTCTATTATCAGCAGAAGCAGCAGTGGCTATTTATTCTCTCCAATTGTTGTATTAAATACATGCTATCCTAAACCTATAGTTCCCAACAATGGGCAATGAAAGAGCCACACGGTCTCCCAAGATGCATATAATCATAAACAAAGTGGGAAGTTATAATAATCCTTTTTAAAGAGAAGATCCTCACCAATGAAATGATAGTTTGTTTCAGTCATCACATACATTTCAACCAGGTTATAGCTCTTCTATTATAGATCTTTTTCATTTGTGCCAATAAAGCAACTGGAAACTCTAATTAGATATGTAGAAGATCTCAATTCATTTTCTGGCCCAGGAAAAAAATTTGGAATGAAAAATCCCTTCAATCTGTAATCATTATAAATTGAATACAATTGCTTGGTATTTATGAATGCAGAGAATGTCATTGTTTCAAAGAAAGAGAGTTGTATTTGTGGGCACATTTAAATATTCTTGAATTGCAGATATTTAAGCTATCTGGATTTATGAAACATAGACCTTTATTCTCTGTACTACTTAATCTGTTATCATTAAAACAGATTCACTGAGTAATGCACCTACAATATTGATATCAGTAAAGAAAAAAGCAGCAGATATAATAAGAGTGGGGGTTTTCCCCCTGCTTGCATGAAAAATATTTACACTCTTCGAAATTCAGTTGCTACAAAAGGGCAAAAAATAAATAAATCACGAGACTAGGATATTATACAACTATTGGGTAATTATATTTCTATAGGTTTTTTTTTTTAAAAAAAACTCTGAATATAATAATTGTAATCTGTGGAGTAATTTTCTTCCTAGATTAGAAAATAACATGGGAGTATTTTTGCATTCAAGAAGAGGGGGAGGAGGGGGAGGAGGAGGAAGAGAGAGTGATGGACTACTTTACAGTTTGAAGAGATGTTCTGTTGGACATCTGAGGCAAGAGGTTTTCTGGTTGCCTGAGGACAGAATAATCTTTTAGTACAACTTCTGGGAGAAGATAACATTAATGGACAAAGTTTTGTAGCTCTATTGGTTCATACTCCTGCCCTCAGTGGTAGACAATTCCACTGAGTTATACTGATAGCAAAACACTGTGGCCTGTTTCCTTCTGCAGAGAGATGGGTAATCAATAGTAATATTGATCTCTGAACCAGGGAAAAAAGATTACCCTTTTCTCAGACGAAAAAAAAGTTATGGTAAAATCCTTATTCCTTTATAAGGAATTATTTTCATTATTTTCAACTGAATGGAAGAGATTTATGATGAAGCTTTAAATTAAAATTTTAATATACTGAAACATTTCTAGATAATAATACAGTTTAAAAGATCTTAAATAAATTATAAAGGAATATACTCTTCCATTCCTACTAGGGCATTAATGCCGACAGTTTCTAATGGTAATAATAGGCAGATACTAGTAAGAATGGGAGAAGGTTAAAAAAAAAGTTGTAAATCTTCATCTCCCATTTTTAGACAATCCTGATCACCAACGACCTGCCTGTACAGGGAAAAAGGGAATCAATCACTTTCCTGATGCATTGATTTAACCTTAAAGGAAAGAATTGGTTGACAATGAGCTCAGCTAGGTTTCATCAAACTGAATATGGAGGGATTCAGGTGGTGGCTCTAATTCATGGAGAGGACATAACCCATTGCTGGAGTTGACATTCCTGAATTAGATAGCTTAATAATTACTCAGATGAAAATTAGTTTTCATGTTTCAATATTCTGTTCTCAGTGATCCTTTATATTCAGAGAGCACACAATGGCATCTTGGCTGAATAGCTACAACGTTGAGTTTCAGAATAGCAGAGTAAAATTTCAGCAGTCCTCTTTTGCTCCTCTTGGTATATGGTTGTTACTTTCCCAATTTCTGTCCAAAATAATTGCTACCTGAGGAAAGTGATCAATACACTGTGTGAGAGTTATGATAGGAGCTACATTTTCTTAGGGCAAAAATGTAAGCTACATCAACCGCTGATTGGCATTTATCTCAATGGTTGAAATGTGCAAGGCTAAATATCCGTTGAAATGTTATAGAGGGGGAAAAGACAATGCTATATTTAACCACCATGGTATATGAAGTGTCTCTATTTCATTGCTGGCAGAGAGAATGAACTGTTTCCAATGGTTTCTTCCTACCATGTAATAAAAATGTTTTATCTAGTCACACCATACTGAGTAGCTGTGAAGTTTCTGCCAAGTTCAAGCAAGAAAACCTGCCACTCCCTGAATGTGGGATGTATTCCTGTCTGTTTAAAAAAAAACAGCGATGATGTCTTTATTGGAAAATACTTCCCTTGACCCTGACAATTTTTGTCACTATATGGCAATCTAAAATTTTCCAGTCTCAGGTGAAGTAAACAAGAAGGTGGTTGTTGTTCAGCTTTGGATATATTTGGGTGAAATTGATTAGCTGATTCATTTCAACTGGAATTTCATCCAGGATAAGATATTGAAAATATTTTGCTCAACTTGGTGAAAGATCTGAAGCAGGAATTAGATGATGGAAGTTCAACTGAGCTACTTCTGGACCTGTAAACAGCTTTTGATATCATTGACCCTGACATATTTCTATGTTATCTAGCTGAGTTGGGATTTGGGAGTTCTGTTTTATGATAGTTCCAGTTGAATTACATCAAGAAAGTAATGCTAATGGACTTCAGTCTTCAAAGTTACTGGCCTGAGTGTTCTGTAATTGTCCCCACTGTTTGTTAATATCTACATGAAACCACTAAGGTAGGGAAGGGTATGACCTCCCTTAGTGGTTTCATGTAGATATTAACCCTTCCACATCATCTAATTCTAAAGAAATCTATTCCTGACAATGGGCTGGATGAGAGAGAGAGATTGTTAAATTAAATCCAGAACTCAAATTGGAGGTTATGCTGGTAAAAACTGGATTCAGGGATTAAAGTGAAGTATGTGTGGGATAGACCTTATTCTTTAGAAGCAATGGGCAAATTACAAAATATGCATTGTGATATTGCAACCTAAAGTGACTGTGCTTATGTGATTGTGACATCTCCCCTGAAATATTACGTCTGTCAATTTGGAATGTTCCACAATCCATTCCATATAGTTTTGTGGGTGCATCCAGTTGGCTCACTGGCTGTATTTACAATTGCATACAATTTAGGGCCAACCATGTCAGGACTGCCCTGGGATTAACCTGCATTTTGAATTAACAGTAGAAAGATAGCCTGCTTAGAACCCAGCTCTTCCTAAGGTATTTACTTTCTGAAGAATATAACGTGAACTGTGACATAACTCCCTGTCTTAACCCCAATTATATATATTTTTCCCCTCTTTTGCTTTAGCTAGGCGCCCAATATCTGCTAGACAGCTAACAATGTAGCTCAGGAGTGTCAAACTCACATCATCATGGTGGCGTCATGTGACATATCGAGACTTTTCCCCCCTTTTCTAAAACAGGTGTGGGCGTGACCAGTGTGTGATGCATCCGGCCCGCAGATCAGAAATTTGACAATGCTGATGTAGCTCATCCTCAGTAATAGGTAATTTAAGATTATTTAGTTTAATCTAAGGCTTGCTCTGGTAACTTTCACTACAAGAAGCCTGCAGCCGCTGCATCTTTCGGTACAAGAAGTACCTTCAGGCGCACAGAAAAAAAGAGGCTGTGGCTGCAGGCATCTCGCGACAGGAGAAAAGAGCAGAATAGAAATGTAAGAATTTTTCCTACCTGGTTCTGTGGGTGTGGCTTGGTGGTGGTGGGGTCATGTGACTGAGTGGGCGTGGCTGTGAGTGATGTCGAGTTGGCCACGCTCAGTCACAGGATCCTCACCCACCAACAGAACCAGTAGGGAAAATTTTTAGATTTCACCACTGGTAATCTTCCCTTACCGATGTCTATATAGCTAAGCAACTCAGGGATGAGGGAGATTGCAGGGTATGAAGTAAACAACATCAGAGGTGAGGGAGAAGAGAGAGGTTTGCCCAGCCAAAGCAACCCTTTTGCGAGCAGATGACATATCATTTCCTCCTCACTGTCACTGTGGCTCATTGCAGCAGGTTGAAGTGGAATCTATCTGACACTGTAGGTATCTGTACTTAAACTTATATGAATTGCAATCATCCTGGTGTCTTCCCAGTGTGCAACTTCTTCAGTAACCAATCCCAAAACATTAAAGTTGGTAATACTCCTTCTTATTGGAACAGCAGGAATGTCCCTTTTGAAAATGTTTCACTTTTCAAGATGGATATGCCATTTTCTGCCATGTTGTATAACTTCATATTTCTGGAACTCTTTCCATGCCCTTTTAATAGATCTAACTCAATAAAGAGCAGTTATATACTGGATTAGAGATATCAATTAAATTGATGTGAACAAAAATAGAATAGTAACAGTAATGTTGTGTTCAGACAAACCAGGAATCCTGGTAAAGACCTCATGCTTTCACCTCCAAAGATCAGAGTTGTTATCCAAGCAATATGATCATTCAGTTCAAACCATATGGCTACTTTACATATGAGTTGCCTTTTGTGTGAAGCAACAGCTGATTAACTAATTCTACCTCATTTTACACAGAAAACCAAGCCTCCTTCCAATTTACAAATGTGGGTTAGGGATGGTAAAGAAATCAACCATTTATTTACGAGAGCATTGTTGCAAGAGCTGCCAAAACAAACAGTGTTGCAGCTTAGACTCCACTAGCATCTGTTCTCTCTCCAGTAAAAATCTGGCAGATGCAAAGTAGATAAAAAGAATGTACAATGTTTGAAAATTGTGCAGAACACAAGATAGACAGACAGATAAGATAGATAGACTTATGACCACAATTGACACTGGAATTTTCACCATATTGCTAGATGATGTGGTCGATAAGTAAGTCTTCATGTGACAAGACCCAATTTTATGACCATTTGTACCATAGTTAAACAAATCACTAATTTGTCAACTTTGAGGACTAATCATAAATCACTTTTTTCAGCACTGTAGGAAATTTGAACCATCATTAAATGAATTAGGGTAAGTCAACGACTAACTGTACTTTTCTCTCATGACATATCTGTGTGCAAGATTCTGTTTATATAGCTGAATATAGTTATTTATGTTGGTATGGAGGATACAATGCATACATTGTTTTGTGATAACAGTAAGTGATAATTTGCAACCTGGAAGTGTTTTGTGATCTATAGATTGATCCTTTGTGGCTTGCAGAATCTCTTACAGAAGGGTATTGGCACTGCTACTGGACCATAGTGATAGAACCCTGTACAAGGTCTCAGTTCTAAACTCTCAAATTTACTGATGTGCATGTGTGAAGAAGTATCTATGGAGATTCTCAGTCATTCAGGTCATGCTTGTCCCAAAGGTGCTTTGAGAGGGAGGGATACAACCTCATCTAGTCTACAACACAGTCCTTTCAACAATTCCAAGAAGGCTCCACACCTATTTGCACTACTCAGGTGACCCTGAGGACACAGATAAATCTCCAGGTGGCCTCAATGACTCTCTAAAAAATGTAAATGACCAGCTATCTGCAAAGAGCATTAATCCTTCCATTTCCCACCATCTAATCAGAGATGAATTTATTTATTATAATTTATTTCTTGGATGACAAGTGAAATATCTTCAAAGAAAAACCAGAATGTCCAGTTGCCTCTTGAAAAAGCACCTTTGGGACATGTATGAAGAAGGAAAGTGAGGAAGTATCTAAGATTTCCCACAGAGCCAAAGCTCTGTATCTCAGGCAAAGTAGGGAAGGGATCAAGGAGACATGGTACCAAAGTTAAAGGTTGAGAAGAGCAAGCATTGTCCAACTGGGTTGTAGAGCTTTCTAGGACTAGTCAGGAGGAGCAAAGTTATTACTTAACTTCTTCTGTGTAGTAGATGATGTTTCAAGATCAGTTTGAAGGCAGAGGATAAAAAATATGGGAGAAAAGTATTGCTCTGATCTCAGAGATGATTCCAAATTGCCACTTCCAGTGACAACTAGAATGTCTTCCTAACCCTTGAAGCCCCCCCCCCCATTTTTTTTTCTTTCTGGCTATAAAGCTGGATCGAGCCACACAATGTGCAAGGATAAAGGAAGAAGTGGGATTGATTTTCTCATTTTGGCTTCATCTACCATCAGCTAAAGCTCTCCACCATTGTTGCAACCTTCAGCTGACCTTTCCTATGTGTCAGCAGAAAATTGTTTTCTCACTTCTATAGAATTTTAACTGTGGAATAAAAGCATTTTTTTTTGCAGTACCTTGGGGCCTGCAAGTACCATCCATTAGTCTTTGAGGCAGTGATAAACTGTGCCTGTATAAAATCTGCTCCTTTTCTGAATGGTGTACAATGCACACAGACGTGCTGGCAGGCGCACAGGAGGTAGGCAGGCAGGCAGGCAGGCAGGCAGGCAATTCCCTTGATTTAATTGTCATCTCCTCAACAAGTGTCACATGCCAGTTGCAAAACAATGAGCAGTCATTCCTTCTAATATGGATGGATACTTAGAATAGCAAGTCTTGCCTTTGTCAAACTGCCTAACAGATAGCAGACATTGAGGGAAAAGGCATGGAAGGATTCAACTTCTCCATTCCTGTTACCTATCAGGCAGACTAATTGAACACAGGGACAGCATTCTTCTCAAAGAATCTTAAAGCAGAGTTTAATGATGAGTAGTGACTGAGTTCCAAAGCTAACAATGACAGTCCTGGCAACAAGTGGCTAAGAAAACAAGTTTTGACTTTAGGACAGTACCTGGAAGCAGCCAGTGAATAGTCCTGGAGAATGCAGAGACTAAAGCACTTTTGCACAATTGTGCCTGGTCTGCAAATTATAATAACAGTCATCCCCATGGCACCCGATGTCACCAAAGTCAGAATGGTGTGGGCACAATGAGACCTACCACTTTAGCCAGAGAGGAAATGAGGAAATGTATATTGAACAAACAGAATTTGTACATTGTGTAAATGTATATTCTACACTAAACAGAAACTGAATCTGCATGAGAGTGGTCCCAGGATCATTGCCCAGACAACTGTAGCTGTAGAATATCTCAAAGATATAATAATACAACCAGATAAAAGTATATTCACGCAAAAGCCAGCTCTCTTTTCCAGTTTAAATGAACCTTCTGCACAATACAGAACCAATGCTCTTTCAAAATAGCACTGAGTTCATTTTTCTACAAAGCTTCTATAAGATCTGTCAAGTACTGTGGGAAGTATTAGTCAGTTATTAGGTGGGCAGGTGTGTTCAGGGAGGCAGGTATTCAGACTCTCCTGCAATCAAGCCAAAATGACCATAAAGAACCATGCCTGGGGGAGGAAGGGGGGGTTAGGCCCCCATAGCAGCTAAAATAGCTAGTAATACTGAGCAGATGATAACTCCTGATTGTTTCAGCAGTCACATCTTTGGTGAAGGGTTCCATCCCTATGGCTAAAACAATATAAGAAGGAGAGAGAAAATATTATTTTAAAACTGGGACAGCTAAAAATAACTTAAGTTTGTGCTAGATATGGGCTGAGTGTGAGGAAAAGGATGAACACAACATGGCCACTGAGGCATCTTTGTGCCATGATTAGACCTTTAGAAAGGTCTTCTGTCCCTCGGAATAGATAGGTCTATGCTGAAACCCTGCTATCTACAGATGAGCAACTCATTGCATTGCTAATGTTCTCCCTTGTATCTTGCCTATACCCAAAAGTATTTTATTCTGTTATTTTAAAAAAACTAATATTTTGAGAAAGTTTTGTTGGGATCCAAGTGATCATTGTGTACTTTACAATTAAGATTGACTATCAAAAATGTTGGATGATGTTGAATTATTATTATTAGATCATTGTAATTATGATGGCTTTATGAATAAGCCACAATTATACTTCAGATGTTACATCCTTTTTCATTTACTGTCTAGGACAAAATAATACTGCATATGAAAATACTTTGTGTTTTTATTTCCAGATCAATATGGGGAAACAAAATAAATTATATCACTGTCCAAATATGGAAGTAAACATCCATATAATCCTTTTCTAATAGAATAAGTGAAATGGGATTTTTGTGAATACCATAGATTGTAATATCAATTTTGAATAACAATATCATAGAATGTCACTGCTCTAAAAATTCATTAATATGGAATTATTATTTTGCTTCATGTCATATATACTATAATCATATATACACAATATAGAATGTGTACACACACACAAAGACTAACTATGTGTCTGTGTGTCTGTATATATGAATATATAGTATGTATGTGTATATATAATATATAATATTTTTGTGTATATATATATATATATTGAGCCATGGTAGCGCAGTGGTTAGAGTGCAGTACTGCAGGCTACTTCTCCTGATCACCTGCTGCCAGCAGTTTGGCAGATTGAATCTCACCAGGCTCAGGGTTGACTCAGCCTTCCATCTTTCCGAGGTGTGTAAAATGAGGACCCAGATTGTTGGGGCAATAGGCTGACTCGGTAAATTGCTTAGAGAGGGCTGTAAAGCACTATGAAGTGGAATCCCAGCCACAAAAAACAACACTTGAACCCAAACCAACCCCATATAAACACCACCGCCATCCAAAAGCCAAATTTACATTTACATATAAACACCACCACCACTCAAAAGCCAAATTCACAACTTCAACCCATC
>JANHFK010000003.1:372473-390432 GCA_036250565.1 Sibynophis collaris
AACAGACTGTTTCCCAACTTCCAGTGGGCCCGGAAGGCCCGAAAATCAGCTGGCCGATGTGTGCATGCACACTGCAGTTGAACTAAAGCAAAGCTCGCGTGCCCACTGATATGGCTCCACATGCCACCTGTGGCACCCGTGCCATAGGTTCGCCATCACTGATATAGGGGAACAAACACATCAGGACTAGATTCAACAGTCCATCTGCATTTAAAAGACACAGACCATTCTTTTGAAGACAACGAAGTCCATATTTTGGACAGAGAGGATTGCTGGTTTGAAAGATGGGTTAAAGAGGCCATCTATGTCAAAATTGAACAAAATTTAACAGAGGAGAAGATACAATATCATCTATCTCCAATCTATAACACAGTCCTTTCAACAGTCCCAAGAAGGCTCCACACCAATTTGCACCACTCAAGTGACCCTGATAAACCTCCAGGTGCCCTTAACAACCCATTAAAAGAATACAAGTGACTAGCTGTCTGAAAGGAGTATATTCGCCACGATCCAGTCAGAGCTGAAGAAGATTTTTGGATGAGAACCGAAAAGTCTTCAGAAAAAACCTCCCAGAAAGTTCAGTTGCCTCTTGAAAAAAGCACCTTTGGGCCTTACTTCAGTGTGTGGATTTCTACTTCACTTTGTATTGTTTCTCCCTGTGTTTGTATGTGCATGCATACACTGGAACCATAGGTTGAATGGCATATGCCCTACTTGGAGTCACATGACCAGGAGAAATGGGTTTAGAATGGAGCAGCTAGCAGCATTGTGAGCCTCTGCCCAATTCTCTGCCCAATAGGGATCTATGGAGGTGATTTTTTTTCTGCAGCCCCAAACCAGTTCCAATCCATTTTCAAACGTGATCTTCCTTTTGCTCCTTTATCACACCATACCAAATTTGATGCCGTGCTGTTCAACTTTTAGAAAATTATCCTGCCGACGTGCTGACAGATAGATAGGTAGACAGTCAAATTGCTTTGCATAATTTCTTTACCACATTCCATTGGGTTGAAAAAAGTAAAATTGGAAGAACATTTCTCTTTCAAAGGACTCTGAGAAAGGTACCTTAGAAAATGTATTGAGGTTTTAGAAAAATAGCTGTTTTCTAGCCATTAGAGAGGGGGAAATTTACATTTCACAATGAAAAGGTGTTTGAGGAAATGTATACACAGCTTGCATTTATATTTTCCTAGGCCCAAAGAAGGAATAATTTAGCTGTGATAGGGGTGCTCAATTAAGAATTCAGCTCTCAAGTGAAAATGTGGAGAATCTCTCCTGATTCTAAGCCTTCTACACTAAAAATGCACAGACTTCAGCCAGTAAAAATCCTTCAAAGTCACCTTGTGGAGTATAGTGTAGGAAATAGCATTAAAGGCTTCCTGGACAGAGTCTTAATATAACCCTTTTGACTGAAACAACATTAGTGCTTCATTTATAAACTCCGGAATACTAATGCTAATGGCATTTTTTCGTTTTACAAAGTCATATAACCACATCTATTTATATAGTAACCTAATTTTAACCACCATGCCAGGTGAAATAAGTTGAACACAAATTTGCCTGCTGTCATCAGGATATAAATAACAACAAGCCAGCAGTATAACTCCTGTGGTATCTATCCTTCTCAATGTCAAGCTGCAGAAAAAGTTTAAATGTAAGCAGAATTATGACATACATAATTTTGCTGACACCATTGGTAATAAATGAGTCATTTCAAGAAGAACCTTGAACACCTGTGATTTACTGAGGGGTACTAGGTGCTAAATCTCAGCAGTCAGCAGTACTTAGGTGAACTTGCTTCAACTCAGAAGCTAAGCTGGGTTGTCCCTGGATACCCAAGATTCATTAGAAAGGAGGCAAAGGAAAAGGAGGCAATGGAGAACCAGTTATAAACTATTGCTATTTTTATGGACAAACTTCAAACATACTGTAATGATCCCTACTTATTATTTGCTATCAGGTGCAGATAATCAGGAACAGGAGTTGAGATCTAGCACTAAGAGTTGATTCTGTACCTGTACACAAGAATCTGAGCAACTAATGGCCCAAGCTCAATTGGCACTAGATAAGGGTCAATTGAATTCATGGGGAACTGGATTTGAGGTCTCTTCTGGCTGTACAATGATTCCAAACTAATGATGCATTTAACCCCACCTTCCAGCTCAGCCTGCTCATCTCCTACATCTGCATTCTTTTCTGCATCTGTCTGAGACCATTTTCACACATTTCACACCAATAATCCCTAAACCACCTCTTTATGGTTAAATAAAGCATCAACTTCTCCTGGTTGATCCTTATCCTTTAAAAAACTTATTTTCATACTCATGTTTTCATAATCATATTTTGTCTTTTATCCTCATCCAGAAAGAGCACTTAAAGTAGCTCAACTCAGGGTTAATACTACTTAAAAATAAGACCAGCTTTCATACTTCCTTATACAGATGCTACTGATCAAAATCTCAACTGAAATGCCATGAAGACATGGACAGGTGTCTTTACAACCTTCCAATGGGTTTTACAAGCCTTAACCAAGATTTGATTACTTTGTACCAGGAAATTTGTCTGCTAAAAGAAAAGAAACACCAGCAAGTTTCTGTAGAAGTGCAGTGTTAGAAGTGATATAATTTTCCTATAAAGAACCTTACAAAAAGAGTGGTATAAAAAGGAATGCTTAATGATTTCAACAGCTTCTAAACCACAGAAGCCACCACATTTGTTGAAAAATATTAGTGTGTTATATTTGTCCTCTAGGATAGCAGATGGAAGAATATTGGAGTGAACCTTAATAAAAAGTATTCCCACATTTGTGCAGAGCCAAGGTCTTACGATAACAGACTGACTGGGTGCAGAGAAGATTTAGCTCCCATGTTTGGTTTCATGTTTGATAATAGGAAAAGGCACTTGCAAGATCACTTTGCAGTTCTGTTTGTGATGAATTGTAAAAAAACAAACAAAAAACCCACCACTCCTCCTGCTGCCTCATAGGGCATAGATAATATCAGCAGTTTTATACGGTGTGTCTTTTTTCAAATTAGGAATGATAAACAAATGTAAAAGGAGCTAGACCTAATGGAGAATACTTTAATTTTAGCTAGTACCTGAACATGAAAAAACACATTGTTCGCTAAAACGTCAGTAATATCATTCCCAGCTGAAGCATGTTGGACCCTAGAGCAGAAGTATCATAAATTTTAAGTGTAAATCCATAACGAGGTGAAGTTGACTTTGTAACTGGGTAAAACTGAGCTCCATAAAGGAAGATGGGTTTACCCTTTGGCCATAAATGTGCTTCGTTTTGTAATCATTTGGGAATGATTATCTCCTTCTCCTTCTATTCTCCTTCTCCTGCTCCTCCTCCTTCTCCTTCTCCTTCTCTTCCTGGAGGTATCAAAGGATTTTTAAAAATTTTAAACTATTCAATAACATC
This sequence comes from Sibynophis collaris, assembly GCA_036250565.1. Classification (NCBI taxonomy): domain Eukaryota; kingdom Metazoa; phylum Chordata; class Lepidosauria; order Squamata; family Sibynophiidae; genus Sibynophis; species Sibynophis collaris. Next base: position 375,901 of record JANHFK010000003.1, read on the forward strand.
ACCATTATTTTTCAGTTATATGCCCTTGGTTACTTAGGAAAGATCATAATTTTGGTTTTATTATACTATTAATTACAAACTAATCAAAATGGCACTATTGGCCAAGAACCTTCAGGGCTCTTCGGAGACTAATTTGAGGGTATCACAACATCATCTGTAATTATTTGTAACCATACTGTAAAATAAAATAGGTAATCTCCTTCCACTGTTGTGTGTATGTGTGTATGTGTGTATATATATATACACACAGACACACACACACAATCCTTGAGATTTTCTTCAATAGTGAATTAAAACTAATTCACTTCTGAATTAACATTAAAAAATTAAAAGGATGGCCTGCTAGGATAGATCGGAAATAGTTTATCTTTTCACATTACACATCACTCTCAAAGTTGCACTATAATGTAACTTATAAATAAGTAATAACAAGCAGCTATCAGTTATGGAGTTCTTTGTTTCTTCTACAGTTTTACTCTAAAAATAAAGTCAAATTCAAACTTGAAATCAATAAAAGCTGCATAAAGGGCTTAGCGGTGTATTTATTTATAAACCAAATGAAATATAGATCCCTGATTCAAAATAGAAGATCATACCCCAAATCCAGCCTGTTTCCCCTATAAGATGGGGTGAGTTCAAATCTTTGTTTTTAAAGATAACCTATTTAAATGATAAGATTTGATTTTTTCCCCTACCCCCCGCTCTCTCGCTCTCTCTCTCTGTGTGTGTGTGTGTGTGTGTGTGTGTGTGTGTGTGAGAGAGAGAGAGAGAGAGAGAGAGAGAGATTTTGCTGGTGACTGTGTGGGTAAGTTCTTGAAGTTTTTCTTGGCAAGATTTTTAGAAGTGGTTATCCTTGCCTTCTTCCCAAGGCTGAGAGAGAGAGAGAGAGAGTGACCTGCCCAATATACCCAGCTGGGTTTGTGCCTAAGGCATGAGTAGAACTCACAGACTTCCAGTTTCTAATCTGGTGCCTCACTCATTACGGCAAACTGGCTCTCACTTTAGTACAGAAACAGCTTGTTTATTTTGCATTGATTCAAAAAAATGGCATTTTTTCACATGTTTTCCCCCCCCCCAGAAATAACCTTCATTAATTTGAGAAGGTAAGTAACTATAAAAAGTCACCCTGGATTTTAATTTTGAGATGTGTATTATTTATGTTTTCATCTACAGAAAAGACACAAAACGTTTATTTGACTGGGAGAAAAAGAAATCCAAAGTCTCTAATGCTAGATTACCAACAAATACTTTTTGCATACTATTTAGTAACTCTTTGATTGGCTACGTAAAGGTATTGTTCATTTTAGAGACGGGGAGAAAGGTCATTCTGAGTTACATATATAAATTACCTGCATTTGTAGTGATGTAGACAAAAACAATAACAATTATAAAAACTTCATCAGTAAAAGACCATAAATAGTATTGTATTTTTTTGATACGTCTGTGACAGAAGAGAGCCAATGTTGCTTGATTTAAAGCTAGGAGTTCATGAGTTCTAATCCTGCCTTAGGCATGGAATCCAACAGGATGAATTTGGGAGTCATTCTGTTAACCTAGGAGGAAAATATAGGCAAGCTACTCCTCCAGATGTTGCAAAATAAATTCTGCTGAGTCTTGTTCCTATAATTACTAAGAGTTTGACTTAATAGGCCATAACAACATTATTTTTACTTATTGATCCTATTGTGAAATAGTTAATGAAATTTTCAAATCATGTATTTCAGACTGGGATGAATTAGACAAGCCCAAGGACAAAACCAACTAAGAAAGTAAAATGTGAACTGAAACGGGAGACAATCAGAAGGAAGTTGTATCAATATAATTCATTGATTCTCTTAGTACTTTTCCATATGGCATTATGGGTAAAATGATCTGCAGTGCCTTGCTTCATATTACAGCCAGAGACACATAAGTAATTTCAATGTCAGTGTTCAACTTCTTTAAAAGGTTTCCAGAATGCCAGACTTTCTGAAATAATGCTCGAATGGCAGAGGTGAAACGCACACTAAAAGAAAATAGGTATTGCAGTTGAATTGGATACAGTACTGATTTTGACATCAAATCTTCTAGAATGTCAATATTTACCACCTGGAAATTCATGTATACAACCAGAGCCAACTCAAAATATCCTGCTCCCTGCATGGGAAGAGCTGAATCGTATTTCTTTCTTGCCTTATCAAAGTACAAGGTATAAAATATAATCCACATTATTTTGGCACATGAAGCAGAAAATCCTACAATATTAATAATTACTAGACAACCCGTGACCTGCTAGGTCATCATTTCAGAGATATTTCCTTACCGGATTTCTCAATGCCTTCGACAATGTCAAAGCTTCTAATGCACAGGAAAAGTTCTTTAAAATTCAGGGAGATATTCAGAGATGTATCTGCCTGGAAAGTAGCCCCTATTGAACTGTATTGCACAGTCAAATATCAGAAGCTTGACCTCGGGAAATATTTTGCAATATGTTGTATTATATCATAAAAATGCTTTATGATAATTTTTTAAGTCACAAAATGTTTTATTAAATTTGCCAAATTTCATGGGTTCTGGATTTTGGAGTATTCTGTACTAAGTTAGTCCATTTGAGGTACCTGGTTCAAAAATGGTTGCCCTACGATGCACTTAAACACAAACTGGAGAATTTTAGTAGTACATAGTTGATCAAATTTGTTGTGCTTCCTTTGTGACATCAAAGTTTGATACTTGAGATGGCCCAATGGGAAGGAAAGCTGGCACAGAAAATTGAAAAAAAGAATAGAAGAAATACAGTATGAGTTTCTTGATGCACTCACCTAGTTAGAACTTCTGCCCACATTATAGTAACTATAGTAGCATGAAAATAAACAAGCTTTTGGGGTGGAAGGAAAAGATATTGAAATGTCTTTTTTCCAGATTGTCCTGCAAAGTGTTCATTTGCATGCACTTTCAAAGCCATTTTATGTTATAACAATAACAAGAGATTGATGAGCAAATCTTGTGATTTAACACCCAATCATAAAATATTTGAACTTTATATCAGAATAACAATTTATTTTTTTTGCAGACAGCTCTCCACACTAGATAAGACGAAAATTCATGTTCCATGCTAGGAAAATATCAATTGAAGTGAGATTAATTCTGTAATGATTTACAGAAATTTGCAGGTTTCTTTCTGTACTACATAAAAGCTACACTTTAACATTAATTTTCAAGGCAACATGAAAAATGGAAGATTCCAGAATTTATTTATTTTAAAAATTCATATATCCACCCACCTTATATTGAACTCTACGTGGTTCTCAATCAACCATTTAAATGATATCAATATGCCCTTAAACATACCTATATGTATTAAAATCATAAACATTAAAAGCTAAAACCAAAGTTAAACTTTCACATGTGGTCCATAGGTGTCATAGGTTCACCATCATGGTCCTATAAGATAACAATGTTTAAGGGAAGGGTCTAGGAGTATGCCTATCCCATCTGATCTGGTAGAATTGGGAGATGTCCTTAGGGGACAAGTGATCCTATAGATAACCTGACTCTGTACCACATACAGCTTTAAAAGCAATAACCAGCACCTTGAATTGCATCCAAGGAAACTGGAAGCTAGTGCAGTTCATGTAATTGAAATGTTATATGGCTAAGGGCACTCTTTGTTGTGCATGCTACTGCATTCTGGACCCATTATAGTTTTTCAATGGTCTTCAAGTACAGCCCCATGTAGACCACATTTCAGTAATCCAAATGGAGAGTGACCAAAAGCATGAGTGAATATGAGCAAGACCTCCCCATATGGGAAAGCACACAATTGTGCACCAGATGAATTTGTGCAAAGGCCCCTTTAAACATGGCTGCCTCCTGCTCCTTGAGGAGGAGCCATAAGGCTAGGAAGACCCCCCAAATTATACCCCAATTTAGTCCAGCAGAATGCCACCTCATCCAGAGTCAGGGATAAAATATCACTTGGGCCTGGGGGTGAGAGACAAAAACTCAGAGCCAGTCTGTCTTACCAGGGTTGTGTGAAGTGATATAAATGTAAAATATATATAAAAGTTATTATTATTATTATTTATTAAATTTGTATACCATCCTTCTCCCTTTCGGGACTCAGGGCGGTGAACAAGCATCGAATAAAAAACAATGACATACAATAAATACAATATTAAAAATTATTAAAAATTAATTGAATAGTGGCTAGCCTGTTCTAAAAACAGCTAAAACCAATTTAAAACCCTAAACCCTACTAAAGATCCCTGGAAAACCCCCAAACCCGTTAAAAAACTATGCCATTAAAAAACTATGCCAGGCCAGCCACACAAAATAGATAAGTTTTCAAAACCCAGCGGAAGAGATGCAGGTCATTCAATGTACGAAGGTCGGGGGGTAGGTCGTTCCAAAGGGCGGGCGCCACCAGAGAGAAGGCTCTCCCCCTGGGAGTTGCCAGTCGGCATTGCCTGGCCGACGGCACCCTGAGGAGGCCCTCTCTGTGGGACCGGACTGGTCGTTGGGAGATATTTGGTCGCAGGAGGCGGTCTTGCAAATAACCAGGTCCCAGGCCATGGAGCGCTTTAAAAGTTGAATGATATAAAAATATGGTTACAACCACAACATAGGACTCATGATAAGAACAGGGGATTTAACCGATGCTTGTCTGTTCCCTTCTTTTAATATCCCTAGAATCTGGAAGCTGCTTCCCACAACTGCATAAAATCTTTCCACAAGCTTTGCACTTATGAAAAGATTTTTGGGTTTCTAAGAATGGATTATACTATTAGCAAAGGCATGCTCATGTATGTGAAAGTAAAAGCTGGATCACTAAACTTCTGATGAGATGGACTTTCCCTGAAATACTCCTGAAAAGACAGTTGAGCATTCTTATTTCCTGTTTAGCTACCTATTTCCTGTTTCATCCTAACTGGTGAGAGTTGAGGAGGGCTTTGGAAGTAGCAGCCTCTCAATCATAATTTCTCCTACCCCTGTTTATTTTAGAAAGGGAGGGAGTTTTCATTTTATTTAATGCAAAGGCTGTACTATTTAACTGCTTCTAATAAAGTGCCATGAAATGTTTTTTTAGGCACAGGTAACCATTCTCTGAAATACCTCTGCCTTTGATGTATCTGGTGCATAACCTAAGCTTGGTCTTTGTATCACCTCACACATTGTCTTTTTTGTTTTGATACATTAGGGGACAGGCATATCAGATTTCCATTAGAACCAGTTGTCACTGACGTCAGGCACAAAAATTTGGAAGAACAGAGAGAGACAGTTCCCTAAGGCTAGCCAAAAGAAACTCTTTTTCAGTATCTTTCCAGGAGAAACCTGTGTGTCATGTTCCTACAGGAGAGGAAAAGATAAAGACCTGAAATAATAACAAAATGGCCATTAGTTGCTGGATCAGCACAGTCTGGCCATCCACAGTCTCTGCCTTCAACAGATGAAATGTAATGCTAATCAACTCAAAAATGTTGCAATTAACTCCTTGTGGATACCTTAAGGCTATAGCCAGTAACAGGAAGCAGTCAAACTCCTTGATTAGGAGGGGAAGAAGAAAACCAGGTTGGTTTAGAAGGTGAATTTTAGGACACAAATGTCAATTAAATTATATGGCCAATCAACTTCTTTTGTCTGTTAGTTTCTTTGCACAAAAGTTGCTTAAGGTAAATGCAGTGGTGGGTTGCTGGTGGTTCGGACCAGTTCGGGAAAACTGGTAGTTCCGACAATCAGCTGGCCCCACTCACCCACCCCTCCCTATCCTGTCCTATATTTTCTTCTTTCTGGCTCAGCTAATTCACAAGCACAGCTGATTTCTGTACCTCCGCTGTTCTACTTACTAGGGCTGCCTTAGAAGGTAAGCAGCTGAGCTTCAAATTGCTGTATTTTGAATGCTGCACGCAAGTGCGTTAGGTGCGCCCACGTGTGAAGCCCACGTGCACGCGCAAAACGCACACTAGCAGAATAAATTGCTAAACTGGTTGCAGCCCACCACTGGGTAAACGTCTCTAAAGGGACATAATCAGTCCAGGATATGTGAAAGAGACATGTCTAGAACTGGACTATCCAAAATAGATGCATAAATTGGAAGGAATAGTATAAGTAGCAAAAAAAAAAAATAAGGCTAGATTTATTAAAGTCTCTGATTAGGAAAGAAATATTTTCAAAATAGAAGATACTTTTGGAAAATCCACCAACTATGAGCTTAAAGCAGGGGGGAATCTGAGTGCAACTGCATTGATATACATAGATGACAAAATATGAATAATCACTATAATTTAAATGGAAATATAATACAACTCTTTGCCTCTGCTATTTAAGGGACACTCTTTTTGAACCATGTTAAAGGTCTTACTTTCCCATTTGAAATGCTTTGCTTTTAAACTAGATTTGCAAAGAGATGGATGGCAAATAAATTTAATAAATAAATAAATACATAAATATGCACCAAGCAGTTCTACAGTCATACTGATGCTCAATTTTGACATATGCCTACACTACGTTAGCCTCTGTTGTCTTTCCTTCTGAAGCCAAACTGAACTTTATCCATGGATATGGGACCCTTCCCTGAAGAGCACTTTAATGCTGTTGTAGCAAATGAAAACACTTTATATTTGTGCTTTTTCTTTCCTTCCGTTTAGTGATGTGCAATTCCCAGAGACAGTATGAACAAGTCCCTGCAGTTTTCTTGGCAAGGTTTTTCAGAAGTGGTTTGCCATTGCCTCCTTCTTACGGCTGAGGGAAAGACTATCCCAAGGTCCTCCAACTGGCTTTGTGCCTAAGGTGGGACTAGAATTCCCAAGCGTCTGGTTTCTAGCTTTGTGCCTTAACCATTATAACAAACTGGCACTACGTTTATAAATAATCAAGAGTTAAAGGTATTTCTGGAAAGTCACTCATTGCTGCTGGCAGATAGGAGAAGGTCCTATGGAGAAACCCTTTGACCTTTGAGATATACTGTACAGTAATCAAAATATATTCTAGAAATGATTAACAATGGTGACACCTAACTGGCTTAATGGTGTGCTTCTAACTGGACTAGTATCACATTTTAAAAGCAGAATTTACTCTAACAATTGCAGTACTTAAGGACTGCTTTCAGTGGTGGGTTCCACTTACCTTCACTACCACAGGAGTGCACGCTCAAGTGTGGCAATTCTGCACATATGCAGAAGCTTCTACGTATGCGCAGAACATCCATGATGACATCCAGGCGGTTGGATGGAGCCTCCTACCACCGCTACTACCAGTTCACATGATCTAGAATGAACCGGTATAAACCCACCACTGACTGCTTTGGAAGGTAGGATGGAGTCTGTCTAAAATGTCCCCTGAATGTCTTACAATGTGCTAGAGACTATAAGAACTATGGAATATTTTTGTGTGTGCTGGAAAATGAAAAAGCACCAACGTTTTATTCTTTCTTTATCCTATATATTAAATTTTCATCCCCATTGTCCCAGACTTAGACCTACTGTATAGATCTCAGTCTGAGAAACAATCATACTGACCCACAATCATGTTATGAACTGACTAGTGGCTTGCAAATCTACACTTTCTCATTTTCTGGACTTGCTCGTTGGTCCTGTTTTGATTTGTATTTTTTTAAAATAACAATGGTGCATGAAGATGCATACATCTTGTGAGCATTGCTCCAGATTTATTCCTTTGTGATACTTAATGATCTGAAACTCAGAACTAAACCAAATATTTCACATGATTGCTTCCAAGTGCTGAATAAAGCCTTAACACTCTCTTTAAAAACAAGCCAGGCTTCTTTCTTTCTTTTTTTTTTGGAGACACTGTAACACTGAATAATTTAATGCCTAAATGAAGTGATTATTCTAAAGTTCAGCATGAAATCCTGACTAGAGTTCCATTTACAAAAAGGAGAAGACACAGACAAGTACAATGAACACATTTTGTGCACATTTACTTCCCTGAAAGCAATATTGCAAAAGGTCTCGCAAGCTATTTCCAAACCAGCAGCAAATGCAGGCTATCATTGCCCAGTGCTCACTCTCTCCATTACAGCGCAGTTGCCATCCTGGGAATAAATAAAAATTACAAAAACTTTGCATATCTTTTTATTAAAAGCTACCCACATCTGTGGCAATATAGTTTCATAAAACACCATTTTGCCATTTCTGCTTCTAATGGCATGTAAATTTTAGCTTGTCCAATGCAAGATTCCCTATGTTTCTCCCAAAACCATTTTATTAATCCTGGAAAAAAAATCATACGAATAGGATTTAAAGGAGGATCATCTAAATTTGCCTAGAAAGTGGTGAAACTGCCTTGGCTCTTGAAAAGAAGCAAGGAGAACTCCTGAGTCCTCTTATCTACCAGCTTCTGCCTTGCCATGTTTGGGGTGATAATTTGTCCATTTGGGGTGGATTGCTACTGTATTATGGTTAGATTTTCAGATAACAACTTGATTAAGCTTTTGATTTACTGCTACATTCCATATGCAAAGGAAGAAAGGATCAATTCTGTTTCAGGCTTTCCCTGAGCCTGAAGGTTTTATTGTTTAATAGTGAGTATGCAGGAAATTCTGTTGATTGCCTGGTTGAGTCCCTGGAATAGTAAACACAGCTTCCTCCAATAATTTTGTCAAACCATTCAAGATCAGCCTCTGCATCAGAGAAGAAATGTGTGACTTGAAGTAGCAACGGTAAATGACTAATGTGCAGGAGGTAGAACATTTATTCCCATACAAAAGGTGCACAATATGGAGAATATTTGAGATCCTATGTACATTCAGAGGTGAAGTCATGCACACATCACAGCTGCAGACTCCTCCAGCTGAGCTGCTTAAAACAGTGAGAGGATAACATCTGCTTCTTAACTTCTGGATTCCGATTAGAATCCAGCGTGATCAAATGTAGTACTTTCAATAAGAGTTTTGGCAATGCATTTCCCCCCCAGTTCTCAGCTATCCTGCATTAGATTTAGTCAGAAGTGTTCAGAAATGCCATTATGTGCCTTAGTTGCAGGAGTAGCTTCAATATATAACTCATGAGGAGGTGGTTGTGATGATCTACCCACTGTCCCCTTGATTTATACTTTTTCTACCTGCTCGGAGCTCTGGGGACTGTCTGGAAAGTATTAATGTTGTGAGAAAAGGCTGTTTTCCTTGATTCATCACACATAGGGGAGGGGTAGTGGTTCATAATTCTAAGACTGTTATAGACCTCCCTATTCTAGATAGAATCAGACTCTCAGAAAAAAGAGGTGTGCCCAGGGGTAGGCTTCAAATATTTTAGCAAGGGGTTCTCTGCCCGGTTGCTGGATGGGCATGGCCATGGTGGGCATGGCCTAGTCGGCCTCCTGCAGCACAAGGGGTGGTGGTTGTTCTCTCCAGGCTCCAGAGTCTTTCCTTGAGTCTCCGGGAGGGCGAAAATGGTCTCCCCAGGCTCCAGAGGCTGTCTGGGAGTGGGAAACGGGCCTGTTTCCAGCCTTCCTGATCTTCCACTAGGCCCGTTTTTTGCCCTCCCCAAGTCTCAGCACTTATCTTCACCCAAAATGGGCTGTGAGGCCACTCCTGGGAGGGGCAGGGTGTGGTGGACGGAGCCAGCCAGGAGTGGGATTTGGGGGTTTTCCAAACTGCACAGAATCTTAGCTACAGGTTCTCCCAAACCCCTGCGAACCCCCGGCAGCCCACCCCTGGGTGTGACACTTGGTTAGTGATCCTGGATTCTTATCTCTCCTTGATCCTGGTCTTTCAGGTGGAGACCATAGCCAGAAACATCCTTTATTATCTTTAACTATGTCTTTCTCTAGATAAAAAAAAATCACATAAAAACAGTGATACGTGTTTAGTTTCTGAAGTGCCGTCCTTGAGTGTGACTTGAAAACTGCAGCAGCTTGGTTTCCAAAGTATACCACAGAGACCAGACTGCATCACTTTTAAAAAATTTATACCAGATGCCAACTAGTTTTCAGGTAGGATCCAAAGAGCTACTTATTATTTTTAGAGCCATGCGTGGCTTGGTACACCTGAGATAATGCCTTGTCCTTCAGGACTTCCATTGTCCTCTAAGATCATTTGGGGAGGTACATCTCTGGGGGCAGCCAATCGATTGTGCCTGTCACTTGGGGTCAAGTCTTCTCGGTGGCTTTAAAATAATGTGGAGAATGCCATCCACAGTAATTTTTAAGAACATTTTTCCCCCTTTTTCTTTGTTTCTTTTTTTTTTCCAGTGAAGAGATGAACTTGGTAACAGACAGAAATGCAGAAAATGAACGAAAAGACCAATAATATACTATATATCTTTCTTTTTCTGACTTTTCTGTCTGCTATGAAGATGTTTGTTGACTGTTGAAATGATTATCTAAATAGAGCCTTGTAAGAAGGAATGTCAGCTTATAGAGATGGAATTATTTTCAAAATATGCAATTGTTTTTATTTTCCTCCACTATACAGTCACTGATGGACAATTTTCTCCTTGTTTGTTTGTTATACCTTGTAATAGAAAATACATTAAAGACTTTTTTAAAAAAACAACAACAACATATACTGTATTTCATCTGGCCTTGTTTCTTTAAACATTTTAAATCTCTTCCCAACATGACAGCACTATTTAAATGCCAGATTGTATAATTTTTGGACATTTTAATACACGTTTAGGATTTGGGCATTTTCTACATTAATCAAGGATTTTGGTGATGGATAGTCTAGACGTAGAAACAATAGATACATAAAGCAAAATGACAGAATGGTGTCTTTCCAAATATGTGCTGCAAGGCTGAAGCAAAAACGAAGAATGCTGAAACATTTATTTTATTACTTTGGACTGATAAAATGCTTTCATTATCAACAATTGAACAATAAAGAAATGAACCACCAACCTCAGTGGCACTTAAGACATCTTAGGTGCATCCCTTTAATAAGGTAATGTGCAAAATAGCCCCCAGTTTATCATTTGAAAATAGTAACATTCCTATAAGCTCGCATTCCTTATTTCAAGGTACTCTCTAGGCAATCATCATTTTACTAGTTTTCACCAGCCCTGGTATTTTCCTATCAGACAGAAAAGTCATAAAAAGACACTTAATTCATTAGCGGTCTTCGCATTCATTTTCTGCATTTCTGTATATTGCAAAGTTCATCTCTTTACCGACTATTCCTGGAAGAGATTTTAATAGAGGAGGTAGGGAAGTTGTAATGGCTTTTACATGTTTGAATAGCAGGGCATTTTATCACTCAGTATCTCTTTGGAGAAAGTTCATTCGTAGATCTTCAAGAAGTTTTACTTTCTTGCTGCGTATTACTTAAGAAATAGACACAAGCAAACAACCAAAGAACTCAAAAGTACAGTAGACGCTCAAATTTAGGAATCTATGGCAAAATCATTAATATTGAGGATAGTATTTCTAGTTATTGATGAGGTCCTAAGCCCCACAATTTGGATTCTGCATCTTGGGGCAAATAATAGTCCTCTCTAGAAAACTCAAGATCTCCAAAGAGGCAGGAATACATTTATTTTTTTCCTAAACTCCTCATATTTCTAGTTCTCTGAGAGATGGACCTCAAATTGTTTCTTACGAAATCTACACACAAATTCCAGGGATGGGTAACTCTTTTGCGCTGGGTTTGTCTTCTGGATGATCAAAGAGATATTGAAGAAAGAGTATAGGCTTACAAGATTCTTCCACAAAATGCTTATTAAGTTTTTGAGATGCAGAAAATGGTGTGCTTAGGAATTTATTTATTTATTTTGTTTCAAAATTCACTGGTGCAATTTTAGAATCCTCCAAAGCAGCAAAACATTTTGAATTCAAAACGTTCTAAGCCCAAAACTATGTTTCAGGTTTTAAAAGGCTAGTCTGCCCTTCATGGATGCATGAGTGATATTTCACTGATTCCAGAAGTCTCCTGAGTTCAAACCAATCATATATCAAGCTCAAACACCAGAAGTCACCCAATCTCAATGTTGTTATTTCAGATTTGAATTTTAACACACACAACCCTTAATACCACTGGAGCTCAGAACGTTTTTGAATTCATCATGTTTTGCACTTCTCAGTTTTCCATTTCTGCCCAATCAGGATATTTCATCTCATGTACAAACATCCCCTGATGTATCAAAAGGCAGAACAAAGAGTTTAGGGCCGTAATGGGGAACCCATGGCACGGGTGTCACAGGTGGCATGAGGAGTCATATTGGTGGGCACCTGAGCATTGCCCCAGATCAGCTGCAGCATGCATGGGCGTGTCTTCTGGGCCCATCAGAAGTCAAGAAACAAGCTGTTTCCGGCCTCCGGGGGGCTTCCTGGGGGGTGGGGAAGGCTCCTAAAAAGACTCCTAAAAAGCCTCTGGAGACTCCTAAAAAGCCTCTGGAGCCTGGGGAGAAAAAGAAATGGGCCTTCCAGTCCCACCGGAAGTTGGCAAACGGGCTGTTTTCACCCTCCCCAGGCTCCTAGAAAGCCTCTGGAGCCTGGGGAGGGCGAAAAATGGGCCTACTGGGCCCACTGTGCCATCGCGTGCCAAAAGCAGGGGGAGCACAGGACACATTGAATTATGGGTGTGGGCATGCACACGTGTGACACCCCCCCCCACGCGCTCTCCTCTTTTGGCACTCAATGGCAAAAAGGTTAGCCATCACTGGTTTAGGACATACACAGTTTTAATTGCATAATGGTTAAGTAATGTGAAGGGGGCTATTTTAAAATGAGAAACAAAGTAATGTACAGAGAAGCAAATACCAGATATCTTTGAGAAATGTATTTAAAAGTCTTATACAATTGCCCAATTGTAGAGCACTATATAGCAGTTGCATCTGAATATCCTTCCCAATCTCAGTAATTTAAACACATGTCGCTCTGATAGTTGTTTTTTTTACTGTCCCAAATCTATTGGCCTCCAAGGTTTGTAATTTTAAGGTGTAAGATCAAACACTGGCTAGCTGGCCTTCTTATTTAAATAGTTATATTCTGTAAGTAAATATTTATGTTTTTAATGAAGGTGATGACTTCATTAAAAGAAAAGAAAATCCAAAGACAGATAAAATATAATACAGGCTTCTTAAAACAGATGATTCTTTTACTTAACAGTTTTATATGCTGGATTTTAATGGAGTCCATTCTTTGGACTAGTTTTAAATTGTGATGCTCTATTTGTTGTCTTCATTTTCAGTTATTTTTGCTACCAGTCATATAATTGAGAAAATCTGTACCTGTACAAATGCTCTTCTGGATATATAATTAAAATATTCATCTTTACTGTATGCATCCCTATTCTCAAGTTTGTTTGTTTACTTATTTTCTTGATTAATTTTCCTTTTTTAATTCTCTCATTGCCTTTTCATAAACAATGGGATAGAAATATGTTAATACTTTTGCAAAATAGTTGCTGTAAGCTATGAAAGACTGGAACAAAAACATATTGGAAAAGGATACCTCAAACAAATGGTCAATATAATTCAATCTTGCTCATAGATTTTAATGGGATAAGCTAGGGAACAAGCCAATGTCCTATATTGCTTTCCTTTAACAAATCCCTATAATTACAATTTAATGTGAATGTACAATATAATATTATAGACTGTTGTTGCATTAAACCAATCCAGGCCTGATCAAAAAAGGCTGCATAAGATTTTTTTTTAAATACAGTTTTTTGGGGGAGTAAGGGAAATTTTCTCTTAGAAGAGATAGTATCACACGTGTGTGCTACATCCGTGTCTCAAGAGTTTTGCCAAAAATTGCTTTTGTATTCCGATTTTCACTATCCAGATGAGGAACACATGTTAAATGAGTTTTCAAACAAACAACTCTTGGGGGAAAAAGAATAACTACTTAATTGGAAAAGAAAAAAAAAAAGGTTTAGCAAGTACAGTGCATTCCTTCCATGCTAAAAACCTACTGCTCTTTGGAACAATTATCTTTTCACTAAATTCTCCCCACCCCACCTTTCTCCTAGGACATTAATTTAGGTGCTGATTTTGAGGGGAAAATGTGTTATGCCAATAAGCATTCATTTTAAAGGGTGGGTGTTTTTTTTTGCCTGAGGTTAAGACAGCAAGAATGTAAGCTATATTCATGGTGACAGCTATCCATTTACTTAGCATGTCTCAAACCAATTTCTGGAAGCCATGCAACCAGTCTGCATCTGTTTTAAAACGTTGCGTGGATTATGAGCTTTATTTCTGTTCATAACGCAGTCCCCTTCCCTATTTCACACAAACATCTGCCAGTATGCTATAATCAATGCATTCTTTTTTTTCTCTCCCAAACCACAAGAATTGTCCTGGGTTCTTGTTGTATTTGTTTAGTCTTCATTAATTTCAGCTGAGTCAAATCTTTCTTAAAGAAGACTTTGCTGGCTACTATTGTTAGCCAAACATCTTGAAACAAAATTATAATTTAAGCCTCAATGCATAAATCTGAAGCCTATGAACAGATACACCTTAAGGGAGAAACACTATTGGCTCATGGGTGAAATCCAGCAGGTTCGGACAGGTTCTGGAGAACTGGTAGCAGAAATTTTGAGCAGTTCGGAGAACCGGTAGCAGAAATTTTGAGTAGTTTGGAGAACTGGAAAATACCACC
>JANHFK010000003.1:459503-471442 GCA_036250565.1 Sibynophis collaris
AGCACATTGTAAGCCGCCCTGAGTCTTCGGAGAAGGGCGGCATATAAATAAAAAAAATAAATAAAATAAATAAATAATTCCATAATTCATATTTTACAATTACAATTTATATTGTAAATTCTTCAAACTGAGAATTTTTAAAATTTTGATATAAGCTATATAAGTGTTATTGGCTTACATTCAGAATATGAAAACATGTATGATTGACAATAAATAACAAACCTGAAAGTACAGCCAATGTATGTTCTATCACTTTATCTTGGTGTGTCCTTCTTCCTTAATTTCCTCTGTCCTGATCTTGTGATCATTAGGAGAGACCCATCTTCTGATCCTGAGCCATATTATGTAAAGGATGCTTGGTCATGAAAAGGAATTTGAATACATATTTACAAGAGTATTCTTAATGGGTCAATGTTGGGAGGGGCAGCCTAATCAGAAGACTCACCAAATGCTCAAATCTAGACCATCTATACAATGGTCTGCTAGAGTTGGACTTGAAAAATAAAGCTCAGAACAAAAGAGCTCTAATAGCAGAACTAATAAGAAAAGACATTTCAGCAGCACAAGAAGCAATAACAAAAAGTGGACAAAACACAGGACATTCCTTGAAAGAGACCCTAACAGCAAAGAAGTTGCAATGGTCATATATGGCATTGTGCTTTTATTCTGACCTTTTGACTAGATTCTACTAGGGATTAGAATAATGGGTAAAATAAACTGCATATTGGCAAGGTGTGATATATCTGGCTACAAAAATCTGAACAACGCAACTGCCAAAACTCTATATAGGTCTATTTGGGTTTTGCTAGTGACAGTCAGGTAAAAAACTGAGATGTGGAGGGCATCGATTCATCTTCGCTTAGTATCGCAGAAATAAGAAGTATGACATTGTTGGTTTCATTCAATTCATTCAATCAGAATAGAGCTGGAAGGGACCTTCGAGGTCTTCGAGTCCAACCCCCTGCTCACTCAGGAGAACCTATACCATTTCTGACAACTGACTGTCCAGTCTCTTCTTAAAAACCTCCAGTGATGAAGCAGTCACAAATTCTGATGGCAAGCTGTTCCACTGGTTAATTGTTCTCACTGTTAGGAAGTTTGAACAATTTATCTTTTCTTTTTCAAGCTCTTATGTAGGACTGGAAGATATATCAGAAGAATAGCTTCTTGCTAGCATGTCTATCTTCCATTTTAAGTACATGCTGAAATTTTATTTATTATTCCATTTCTATAGCCACCCATCTCAAGCAAGTAACTGAAGAGTCCAATTACAAAACAATTTAAAATAATTACAATATAATACAAATGAATTATATATGATAGTCAAGAAAAAATTCATTATAGATATCAATATATCCAGAAAACAGGGCCCTTCATGTCCTCGGGGCCCCAGGTCTTGGCACAAAGCCAGGTCTCCTCAACTTTGGGGGGAAATGTTCCACAGGGCTCAGGGACTAAAGCAGACACAGCATGCTTCCTAGTGCAGGTCCCATCAGCCTATAGGTCTCATCAGCCAATATTCCTTGGCTGATGGGAGTTATAGTATGTCCAACCTTCTGGACCAATTTGGATGGGTAGAAACTACTGGGAGAAATTGGTCCCTTAAGTAATCCAGTCCTATAAAGGTGACACCCAGCATCTTGAATTGCATCCAGAAACACACAGGCAACCAATGCAACTCACATAGTAGTGGTGTTACACATAGTAGTAGTGTTACATGTGTCAAATATCCCGCACCATTTACTACCTTTGCAAGTGCTTAGTTCACCAGTTGAGGTTTCCAGAGTTTTTTTAAAGAACAGTGCCCTGTGGAACATGTTGCAGTAATGCAAACAAGAAGTAGAAATGGTTACCATACATACGCTGTAAAAATCTGGATCATCACTAAATGACAACAAAGAGATACACATAAACTTTTAACTCTTTGCTACCTACCAGTATTTATACAGAGTTTGAACCATGTTTATCATTGCCATATTACTGATTGATATTTGCATTTTCCTAGATTCAAGAGAACATCCTATTTGGATTTCAGTCTATACAAAGAGCATTTCAGGCTATTGTTTTCATTAAAGTCTTGAACATTAATGTTGCAGCTCTTGAGTAAAAGTACACAATGATTAGAATTCATTAGTAGCTTGCTAATAATACCTTATTTGGTTTGCAGCAAACTGTTGTCTTCTTTTAATTCTAGCTATTAAAACAATCCATATTAAATTAGGTTACAAGCTATAATATATTAATTGCTTCCCTAACTATTTCATCAGAAGCATAATCCATTCTTTTGCCAAGCCTCTTAAAAACAAACAAATCTTAAAAACAACAAATCATGTTTAGGTTTAATTAAACTGGAGGAGCCAAAGATTTGAAATGGAATAATGTCTTGCAATTATGCTCAGAAGAAATCTCCTGTTGGACGTTTAGAGCAAAATATTTCACAAGTTTAGAATGCAACCTTGCTCATAAAGAGGATGAAATCAATGAAGTCTACTTAAGTTGACACCATGTTTGAATGTTAGCTGGTGGCCTGAATGTACAGCAAGTATATTTAATTTTAGAACTGTGGCAACTAAACTATAACTTCATTTTTTTCTACCCCAACTAGGACTCAGATGGCTCGAGTGGGGGAAGAAGAGAAATGAACTCTCCCACATCCTATTAAAAATATAAGCACCCAAGAATTGGGCTTTCATCCAGGAAAGAAAAGAAAAACCCCTAGAGACAAGGGTGTTTGCAAATTCCGACACTTTCAAATGAATGATAAAAACAAGCATTGCAACATTGCAATGGAAGCCCTGCCCTTTATGTCCATGCATCATCATGACACATGTATAAAAGTGCAGAGCTTGCACCATCTCATTACAGCACTCATGAGAGAGAGAGAGAGAGAGAGAGAGAGAGAGAGAGGGAGAGGAGAAGGACACCTGTGTTCAGAGACCTTGAATCACAAAGTTCTCTATTTGGAAATGTTTAAAATAATAGGGTAGATGGACAGAGTCATCACCATCTACTTAATTCCAAGTTCAAGTGTTAAGGGTCATTTTCCCTTCTTCTTTTAATAATACTAGAACTCTGACAAAGCCAACAATTGCAAAGGAGGAGGAATGAGTTCCATGTGAACCTTGTAGGATGCCACAGACTGAACTGTTTAACTTTAATCTGCAAAGATGTGCTTCTAATAGTTCACAAAGACTATTCAAAAATGTTGGTGTTACATATTATTTGGTATCGAGTATGTAACTGCAGATAATATTAAGGTGCACAGCAGTATGTTAGGAAAGCATAGATGAATCTCTAAAACTGAGCTTAAAAAATCCAAAAGAGTCTTACAGCATCTTTTCCTACTAATGTGTCTATGTGTGTGTGTGTATGTTTGTCTGTGTGTCTGTGTGTGTCTGTGTATTGAAAGGCACAAGTTTTCACAAACTACAAGAAAGTATTATCAGACTTTCTGATGACTGGCTACCATAGACTAACATGGTGCTTCTTCTGCAATGTGTGAAATTCAGCTAACCTTTTACACCACATTTGTATTCTTTCTGTGTATTATTTAGCGATAAGTCACAACCAATAGATCTTCCAACTTCCTGGTTCCTACAGCTCCATAATCTGTGACATGGATGGTTTGATTTTAGCTTATTGCATCATGGTTTTTGGGTCATAATTCATGGCTTCAGCAAAAGTATTCAGCGAGCCATAGTTAAACTGAGGTTTAAAGTGATGGATGAAAGTAACAGTTAAAGACATCATTTTCATAGTCTTATTTATCGGTGTGAATAGGGGATACAAATGACTAAGTGCATGTTCTGATATCATGATACATGCAAAAGTTACTTGCTTCAAGGACCAGGATACAGATACATTAGGGCAGCCTGTCATTTTTATTTTATTTTATTTTTTGTGCATCATTACTGTTCACTGTAGGTGACACCGCCTGCATTTGAGTTTCCTATAAACATTGAGCTAATGACTACTAAAAGCAGAATTCTTAAGTACATATTTTATTAGGTTGTAAATAACAACTAGCAAAGGTTATTAACATGTTCCATTATCTTCAGCAGAGACACTTGGCATTAAGAAAAGCAAGCACATAATTTTGGTTATGGAAAATTAAGTAGGAAACGCAAAGCGCTTCATTTATATGCTTGCTGTAAATTCCTTGGTTTGGGCAAATTCACAATCCCATCTTCATCCAGGTAGCCAAGGGCCAAACTAAATGAGATGCTTTTGTTACAACTGTTTCCCATCCCCCCAAAAAACAGGTCTCGCCTACAAACAACTTCTCTGTGTTCTGTGAAAAAGCTCTTTCAGAAAATGAAAAATCCGGGGGAAGGAAATTAACTTCCAGTGTGCTAAGAAGGTGTTTCATAACGTCATCCTGTTTCTATTCAGCAAAACAACTGTCTGTTGTCGTACTTTTCCTCCTGCTAATAGTAGATTACATATTGACCATCTCGGAGCAAAATCCTTCAATTTCTAGTGTGGTTCAATATTATGCACTTTCCCTCTTCAGTTCCTAATTAACAGAAACTGATCTAATTGAGCCACTCGTGTAGAGACGTGCTAGGCAAAAAAGCTGCATATCTTTTAGCTAGGTAAAGAAAGAATATTCCAAATGGTGCATTGTTTTTTTAAAAAAAATTGGGGATTCCAAAGCTTTCCAATTTCAGGAAAACTTGATCCTCAAAAGCATTTCAAAATAAGTAGAAAAGAATGGACCTTTCACTAGAAAGAAGGTAACCCCGTTTGCAATAAAATTGCCATCATCGTGAAATTGGGGCACAAGTTTTGAAAATGACTACCGTAAGAGAAAGTCCCCTTTGCTCCATTATAACTTGGACTAAAGGCCGGAGGCAATTTGTCAAAGAGTTCAGTGAGTTCAGTTCATTTTGAAATGCTCATGAATTTTAGGCAAAGATCTAGCAATAAAAATGACAGGGATAAGTCATTATGATCCTGAAGCTTGTCCCTCATGAGAAATGTGCACAAAGCATTTGACACTTTGGATTAATGGAAAACCAACAAGGCCTCCATCTCCCAGCTGTTTCCATCATTATTCCTCAATCACCTCCTGCAGATACACCTTCGGAGGCTGCTTAAGATGATTTCTTCTTTGCCTCATTCGGTTTTTTTTTAATCTATAACCTGTTCCACATGTTTTTTAGTAGCAGCACACAGAGCATGTCGTATTAAATTCCTCCCTGTAAAAGCATGGCTTTCTCTGTAAATATTGAACACTCTTCATCACAAAGACTATGTCATCATGGAGACAGATACATTAGAGCAGTGCAAGCAAACCAGATTCATCCTGGCTCAAACCAGATTCATCCAACCTTGATTAGTACAGGTGTGTTAAACTGGCGGACCGCAGGTCAGATGCGTCACATGCAGGCCACTCCCACCAGAGCTCCACGAATGGGAAAAACATCACAAAACGTCACAGCGAGTTTGACAGCCATGGATTAGTAGATATCGTGGTCCCTCAGACTCAACCTATGCCCAGATGCAGCTCATTAATAAATTGCCTTTTGTTATAGTACATATAATTAGGCTTTGTGCAGCAGTACCAAAGATCAATTGGAACCTGATGGGCCAATTAGACATTTTATGTATTATTTAAACTCTGGATATTATCATTTATTTTAAATTTTTCATGTTATTACACCTAATTTTAGTGTCTGCATTTTTAGTGTCTGCAATTTTAGTGTCTTTAACATAGGCTGCATCTTGGACCTTGGTCATAGATATTAGTTTCATGGTTTTATAAATGTATTTTAACTTTGTCTTAAACTTTTGTTTGTTATCTATTAAGATGTGTATGTGTGGGTATGTTCACAGATACATTCACAGTATACTCTGCTTGTACCGGTCTGTGACGGAAATAAACTTGAATTGAATCAAATCGAATCGAATCCCCAGCAAGCATGGAATTCTGGGAGTTGAAATCCACACATCAGAAAATCACCAAGGTTGAGAAGCAGCACATTAGACAATTCTGCTAGAAGATAGATAAAAGTATGCAAGTTGACCTAAATAAACAGGATTGTGTGCGTGCGTGTGTGTGTGTGTGTGTGTGTGTGTGTGTGTCTTTTAGGACACAAGTCCTATTTTTGGATCTCAGGTGGACTCTTTCACTACAACAAAAAATGAAAGTGAAATGTAGCATAATTCATATTTAATTATGTGCAAATCAGAACATTTTGGGGGGGCCAATATATACTGTGTGTTTCATTGAATTCTGCACCTTTAATTCAATTATGCTGTTTCTAAAAGGCAGGATGCTAAAAACAGAGCAATTCTACAATGTCAATGCTTGTTTTGAAAAGTCAAGGGAAATTTCTCCCACTGTCTTCCAGAAACAGCATGCTCCTTGCCTTCCTTCTCCAACTACTGCTCCGACATCACATACAAACAGATCTGCTTCCACTCGGAGTTTCTAGATGCATTTTATCTATTAAAAACCCTGCCTTTAGTATGACACTGTTCTTTGGAGGTCCCCTTTGACAAAGCAAGCACAATTTACACCTGAACTAAAATTGAAGCAAGTGACATCGTTAAATTATATTTTGTTTTAAATCACACATAGAAACCATGTTGGCAGCTGCTGTTAAATATATGTTTTAACTACATGGCCTTTTAGAAAGATTAAACACAACAGCTTCTAGGAGAAAGCTACAAAATGCACACCTCCAAGTTCAGCCAGATTTGTTTCCTTTTTAATGCTTAACTGAGCTTAACTTAGCTTCCACTGCTAACCAGTAGCGAAGGTAAGTGGAACCCACCCCTGCATCAAATGGTCGTTGCAGGTCACCACATATCCTTCACTACTTTGCAATATCACTGCTAGCCGCACACTTGTAATTCTAACAACAATCACTTGCTGAAAATTTTAATAATAATTCAAGTAATGAAGCAGCTAACAGAATGCCTTCATGCTGGAGGGATGCTTCTATTTATATGTGCCATATATGTATTAAAGAGATCTTCATTTGCATCCATTTGGTTAACAATCCACGTGTGACCTAATTATAAAAATGCTTCCTCTGCCATTTTGCCTACAGGCATATTATATGGGATTATGTTGTTGGCTTTCCACCCAATCATTAGACAATGTGTTATTCACTAGAGATCTGTATTACAGAGCGGTAACAAAAGCATCCCAGGGGTCTCATAACCCAGAACAACCCATTATGTGGTTGGACAAAGATTGTCCGCTTTTATAATTTGGACAAGACTTGGGAAGGATTTTAAAGGCAGAACGGAGTGCTCTAAGCCCAGCAAAGGGTTAAAATGTTCCTTACAGTCCTTGAAAAAGTTCAACTCCTTCTCTTCCCCAAAATTGGGTTGCCACAAGGTACAAATGCAATTCTCAACTGGTTTGGAACAACCCTGATTTCAGCAAAATTCCAAGGACAGTCAATGAGCTGAACTGAATGGGGAATTAAACTTGGCCCTTTCCAATCCTAACTTCCCAGGTGATTTCTTCCACACACCATCTTTCTCCAAACAGCTAAAAAAAAAAAAAAAGCTAAGAAGAAACTCTTTGTGCCTTCAGGGATTTCTCCAGTTAACATTAGCTCTTTTTCATCGATTTAGAAAGACTAATATTTCACATTAGGAGATCTGGTAGATGTGGTTTCAAATTGTTCTTTGCCTGTTCAGAAACATTAGGTGGGCTTCAATGCCTGTCCTTACCTTTCAGCCCTTTGAGGCAGGCCAGGCCAGGGTTCCAGGGATGTTCTTCATAGTGGTCAGATACAATAATACTATATTAAAAGCATGTACAAATTTATCTTTGCCCCACCTTATGCTGAACAAAATGAAGTCAAGTTTATTTTGCGTTACTTTTTCACACTTTCCTCTTTCTCCGGATTATATCATCTTTTTTGCGAGTATCCCCTTAGCAGTTCACTAATTCCTTCCATATTCTCAAGGTTAGTTTGCCATTTCCTCACCCCACCATGACTTTTAAAAATAACCCTGCCTAGCTGTGCAACTCACAATGATTGCAAATGCACGTCCTGTGTTGAGGGACCAATTCACACAATAATGTTATTACCCAGGAGCATTATCTGATTAAGTTAGCAGCAGCTATTAGATTCCCAAATCCATGGGGCTCCCCTTGAAATATCCACTGACCCATTCAAGGCAAATCTTTTCTGAATATAAGTGTTTCACATGCAAAACCTTCACATGTTATCACCTAATCCAATTTGTTCTGCAGCCAAAATAGTCTGCGCCTAACATTCTGATTTTTATCTCCTTTCACATTCACTTACATAAGGCTGTGTCCTCTTATCTTATGGTCAGTCTTATTGAGCTGGTATGAAGTGGTTACTTCAATGTGACATTTCTGTGACCAAACTGCAGTTTGCAGTTTCTAGTTCATTTTCCACATTATTTCATCTGTGGTATTGCACCCCTGTATTAGTTTGGTACCTAAAACGTCCACATAAAAATGAAACTTTTCCAGTCTTTCTTTTTGTCTTCATGTCTTTCCTTAGCTGCAGCTCAATTCTTAAGGCTGGAGTCCAATTATTAAGGCCTCCGTTCTTCTGTGTCATCATATAAATTCCATTTATCATCAAGTTCATCCCAAACTCTCCTGGTAACAGGACCACGGGACAACTTCTGAAGGCAATCTGTTCCACTGGGTAATTGTTCTCACAGTTGGAAGTTTCTCCTTAATTCCAGGTTGCTTCTCTCCTTGATTAGTTTCGATCCATTGTTTCTTGTCTTGCCTTCTGGTGCTTTAAAAAATAAGTTGAATCCTTCTTCTTTGTGGCAACCCCTCAAATATTGAAATATTGCTATCCTGTCCCCCCGCAGTCCTTCTTTTCTCTATATTAGCCAAACCCAAATCCTGCAACTGTTCTTCATATGTTTTAATGTCCAGGCCTTTAATCATCTTAGTTGCTCTTCTCTGCACTTTTTCCAGTTTTTCCACATTGCACTTTTTCCTTTTACATAGGTCCTTATGTGCTCTGCTGTCACATGTCCTTCGTTGCTATGCTGGTGTTTCTTTCTCCTTTTTTCTGAGACTTTCAGTGCTAATGAAATGAATTTCTGGATGTGGATTTCTGGAATCCACCCCTTGATAGTTCCATGTACTCAGTGCTGCCTTCACTGTTGTCATGAAAGGAACAAAGCACTACCATATCCCTTTCTTCTCCTGCTGAAAAATGTTTCAATGGACTCACAGAGGAGTGGCTTGTTTTTGCAAAGTGTACAATAGCTGGCCTTCCTCCTATAAAAAAATAATGTGATTTTAACATTATGCAAGATTCCCATGAAAGAGCATTCTTATGTTAATTGGCCAATTTTATCCCATTCAGAAGGGAAATCCCACTTTGAATTGTGCAGAAGTTGAGATGTTGGGGATTTGTGTTAAGTCAGAGATTGAAACCCATAATGCATGACTGCATGACTGTAACTTTGTTGCTTGTATCCTTGCGATTCATATTTATATTGATTGTTTCCTAGTATGATTTGATTGCTTATTATACCGTATGACTGTCACTGGGTGTTGTGCCTTACGATTCTTGATGAGTGTATCTTATCTTTTATGTACACTGAGAGCTTTTGCATCAAAGACAAATTGGCCAATAAAGAGTTCTATTCTATTCTATTCTATTCTATTCTATTCTATTCTATTCTATTCTATTCTATTCTATTCTATTCTATTCTATTCAGATTAAGAAGCTTCTTCATAATGATCAGCCCTATATTTCTAGCCCTGGAAGGCCATCTTAACGGGGGGGAAATGAATTTGCCATGTCAATAAAAAATATAAACATTTTATATTATTAGGACAGAGAGCACTAGATACAGGTTATTCACTAAATGGAGGTCTAATTTACAGTCATTGTTACCTAACATTTAGGTAGCTTGCAAGCAGGACTGTACCCTTTGAACATGTTGGCTAAAATAATAAAAACATTAGACTTTTCAAGCAAAACCTTGAAGTTTGAGTTTGAAGCTGAGTCTCTAAAACGGAGAGTTGAGCAAATAATGCCATCTTTAAAATGGAAAATCAGAAGTAGATTTTAACATCCGGCTCGGCTGCTGCATGCAAAATATCTCTATGGACAAGGAAAAATAAGGTAATTTTTATTCTTCTTCTCTTATGGCAAAGAAAGCCCAAACATGTTTTGCAGAAAGGATAAGGGAGGAGAGAGAAAGGAAGAAAGAGATATGAGTTTGGATAGATAAAAGTGAAATGAAAGAGTAAAGTAACGCTAACAGCAAGGAGAAATGACACAGTGATCACATCTTCAGAATCTATGCATAGTGTTGGAATAAAAGCAGGAACTACACGCAATGCTTTTTTCCCTGGTAGTTTTTATTTTAAAGAATAACATAAGCTTGAAGCAAGCATGACCCATGGGGACTATATTAATGTTATTTTCTTGATAGAAACGGTTTGCTAATGCCTTTTCCCAGGCTGTCTCTTCTCAACATCCCAGTTTAGCACACCACCTTGATATTTGCTGGCATTGTCCCATCCAAAGATTAAGCAGGCCCAATGCTGCTTAGCTTTCTGGCATCAGTCAAGGATGATTAGCCGCTGCCATCCAACTACAGGCCATCCTTTAAACAAAACAAATTATGACAGATAATCCTTCTCAATATAGTTTGCAGGGATAGAGATGCAAATATGGATGAGGCAGAATTCTTCAGGATGTAAAACATATTTTGAGGATAGAACCCATTTTAGCATCACTTCGGATGCTCCCTCAACATCCCTATTCTAGTCTCAATTTCAGAAGCTTGCTTTGAATATATTTCTAGGCTTATAGTTTTAGGATGTCTCTGGATATAGTCAGTCTCCTAATACTCTACCTGAAGGAAAAGGAAGAGCATAGTCCACACAGTTTTACCAAATACTTTGCAGCTTTTCAAAGTAAATCTAAGGAGTTTCTCTTTTCAATTATAAAGCTGCCCAAATCTCAAGCAATGGAAATTAATTACAATAGTTTTTACCAGATAATCATGTTGATGGAGAAGATGGAAGTTCTTAGCCCACCAAATTACACAGCTTTCTCCTAAAGGCCATTAGACTGAAATCAGCCACTGTTGTTTTTATGGCCAGTATCAGAACAAAATTTACTCGGGAATAGAAAGTATTTGTTGTAAAAGGAAGGAAGAAGTTTGAAAGACTGTGTTATGGCTGTCTTTCTGCTGCCTGCTTCGCATTGCATCTTGCCAGCTTGATATTTGCAATGGCAGGGGAGGGGGAGAGATTGGAATGGGGATGGTTAATAGGGGTTGGGATTGAAGCAGAGCTGGCCCTGACTGTGAGGAGCACCAATCAAGCACAAAGTCAGCAGAAGGAATACGGAGATGGGAAAGGCACAATCACAAGGTCCGTTTGCAAAACAACCTGAGAACTTGTAATTGGACATTGACTGATAACAGGGGGATGGCCAGGGGAAAGGGAAAGTTAATTGCATTGTTTTCAAGCCAAGCCAACAGATTCTGCATGGTCTAATCTGCAACAGCTTTGTTCTTAGTAAAGTATCCTCTTGGAAAAAGAAAGGAACCAGGAGTCTTTCTTTGCTAATTAAGCTAAGTGGGATGGATGACAGACTGCTAACTCTTAATAATTTTTCAACCAGTTCTAAACATATTTAATCCAATGAAATTTATCAAGTTCTTCAAATGCAGACTTCAGTTTTTCCTTCTATATGTTTTCAGATGAACATTGTGCCTAAAGTTGGGTTCTACCAATAAGCAAACAAAAAATAGCAATCTTGCATCTCATTTAATTCAGTTTACAAAGAATGGCAAAGGACAGAGTAAGCTCCACTGGATTAATGGGACCAGTCCCAAAAACAGGAATAGCACCAGTGGTTGTCATGTATAAGAGCCTTGGTAGTACAGCGGTCTAAACACCCTGTTATTAACACCAGCTGCCTGCATTTACTGCAGGTTCGAAT